>WEKY01047196.1:0-43699 GCA_013390045.1 Picathartes gymnocephalus
CTGAGGAAAGTTTTGTAGAGAAACTGTGCTCCACATTAAAATACCTTCTGTTAAAAGAAGCACATTTGCATGTGGAATTATCCTGACATCTGAAAAAACAATATTGTCCTGCAAAGGATCCCATGGTACCAAAATAATGGAAGATGGTTATAAGCAGAACTCTTTGGTACAATCCATTTTACCAGTACTACCGCTATTCTGCTACAGATTTATTTGTGTCCATATTTGATTGTGCTTAGACAGTCTATGGAAATCTCCGTGGGCTGAGCCACTGTCCCAGGAGACAGTCAGAAGCCACCAGGGCATGGTCCTTGGCAAATAGCTCCAGTCAGTCCTGCCAGAGCAGGGGAGACTCAATCACCACCAGAGGCCCCTTCCAACCCCAATCATTCTGTATTTCTGTGATATCTTTCTCATACTATGGGAAATAATAAAAAGTTTAAAATTTCTTTATATAACTTTAGATGGGTTTTGTTCGCCTTTGCCCAGGGGAAAGGAATTGAAGTTTCTTTTTAAAGGACTGTGTCAGTACTGGAGGCCTGATGAGTTTAACATCTCAGCAGACTGAGAGTAGCTCAGAAGACACACAAAAGATAACGACCATAAATGAACATCACCTCCAAACATCATCCCTGGCATGGTTGGAGACACCTGCTCGGGGAAAAGAGGGATAAGAGAATGAAGACTGGGAGCCTAATTAATATCGAATGCTAAGGCATCAGTAGGAAGCCAAACACTAAAAACATTGTAACTGCAGATCAATGAACATTGAACCAATGTTTTCCCTGGGTTTTGACTGTATGTGAAAAATCTAGTGAAAACCTTGTGTGATGAAGGATTTTCTCTGCACAACCTGCTTAATGTCTGGATGAAATGCTTGCTGTTGCACATTCTGGCCAGAAAAACATGCTGGCCAGAACAACATGCTGGCCAGAATAAAGTAATGCCTTCATTCTTTAACATTAAAAAATGCTTGTTGAAGAGTTTTTGTTTTTCCCACAGTTTTCGTGACAAGATCACCCATTATATGAACTTCAATAAAACTTTTGGAGTAATTTTAGGAAAATATTCACCTTCAGCACATCATCTTTATTTTTACTCCCCCTTGGTGAGTCTCTGTTGGGTGTTAGGATTTTTCATTTTGTTCCTTTTTCTCATGGAATTTTGTCCCGTTTGTTGTTAAGAGACAAAAACGACCGGTACTTAAGAGAGACAAAGGGTGTAGCCAAGGGGGAGGAGTGCAGCTGGTTGCACTGTCATAGCTAAGGGGCATTCTCTTGGGAAGGACCGCGAGCTCCTTCCCCCTTCCAAGAGAGCGTCTCTCTGCCTTGTTCGGGAGGGGGCTGCTGCTGCCCAGCCCTGCCGCTTCTCTGGGTTCTTCACTACACTGTAACCCCACACCCCCTGCCCGCTGGGACACCCCCGTGGTTCCAGCTACAGTTGCGGAGTCTCTGATACATCTCGCCTACCATGCCAGGATCTGCTCGTCCCTGCTGTTCCAGCCTGCTGCTTCCAAGGTTCCTGCTGCAGCTCCTTTCGCTATCCAGAAGGGCACTGGGACCGGCTGTTCCTGTGGGTTTGTAAAGGAAGCCCCTTTTCCATCCCTCTTGCCGGCTGTGCCGCCATTACCCACAGAGAGGCGGCCGAGCTCGCGCCACAGCGCCCCCTGCAGGCGCGGGGGAATCACCGCCCCCGCCCTGCCCGGCCGGGAGCCACCAGCGCCCCTGCTGGCTGTGCCCGGAACTGCACCGAAGGGGTGATCGCTTAAGAGCAGGGAAGAGACTGTTTGTTGGGTTATCTGGGGTTTTTTGTTTGTTGCCATTGTGGTTGTTTGTTTGTCTTGTTAAACACATACATAGTAGTAAAGAACTCTTATTCCTTTTCCCTATCTTTGCCTGAAAGCCCCTTAATTTCGAAGTTGTAATAATTCAGAGGAAGGGGGCAGTATTTTTCCGTTGCAAGGGAAGATCCTGCCTTCCTTGGCAGACACCTGTCTTTCAAACTGCGACAGTCTCACACGCAGAATGTGGTACCTAACATCTGTCCTGCTAAGCAAGTCAAAATGGTGAGAGCTCTCTCCAGTGGTGGAGAACATTAAAAGCACCCTGAAAGAATAAACCTCTTCCCAAGAGGTTACATGGGAAAGCATTGGTAGGAGCAAGGAAATCTGAATAGCAGGGAGAATATTTTGCATTTTCTCTCACATTTTTTATTTATAGCCAGGGAGTGGAGTATTTATGCTTCCAGTCTACAACTTTCTTGCTTCTGCAGAAATGTAATGGGAACGACCCAAGCGAGATTCAATATCTGAAAGGTTTCTGTGCACAAGACCCAAAGGATGGTGAAGCTTCACAGGCAGAAAGGCTCTGGCAGTACCAGGCAGGACTCCCAATCTCATTCCTTCAGTGGATTGACTTTCTCAGAGCCAGCAAGAATGTGACAGAAAGAGAGGTTCAGGAGAGTATCTACATCTCTGCATTGCCTGATCCTTTTGCACCCCAGCCCCCTGAACTGGCACATATCTAAGCCTCAGCCTTGCCCTTGCAGAAATCCTCAGAGCTTTTCCCTTGTAGTGTCCCACGGTGTTCTTGGACCAGAATTCCTCACCCTCAGGCCCTTGGCTTCCTCTGGGCACAGCACAGCAACCTGACCTGGGGTTTATTTACTACTTTCCTGCCAAAGGGGCACAGGGAAGGGTGCTGCAGGTTTCAGTTCAGGTGGGTCTGGATGGGGTGTGGCTGATTCTGCTCCTTTCTTCCTGCTGTAAAGCCAGGCTGGGTGTCAGAGCTCTGCCTGTGCCCATCACTGCAGCTGCTGCGTCCCCGGCTGCAAGGCTTGTGTTTGGGAGGAAGGGTGGACATATATTTAAAAGGATACTCAAAGCAAACCTCAAAACTTCTATGAGTTTTAATTTGCTAGAATTAATTAAAGTACATGGGATGAGGTTAAAAATATGCCCCCCTCCTTTTTTTAAAATTGAATTTCTTCATAATATTTTTTTCAATTTCAACTTTTTAGTTGAGAGTGTAAACCAGAGTGTGTTTCATTTTTCTCTTCACAAACCTTTAGATATGTTTTGATAAGATGATAAACATATTATTTTCTTCTTTTTAATTTAAATAGTATCAAACTCCATGACAGTAGACAATATTAAATAGCTCTTGGTACTAGTGAATCCTTCTGTTTTCTTATACAGCATTAAATAAACCATGTAACAATCATATTCCTGCATCTGCTGGGTGCTATCTGACCTGTTTGGTGTCCCAAAATACTAAAAAGTTCCTGATAAAATTAGATCTGTTGACGTAAACTGAACTTCTTTCTCTGATCTCTCCTGCTACCTTCTGGCCAAACTGTTTATTGTCCTCACAACATTTTCAATTTCATGAAATCCAGAAAATAGCTCAAACAGGAGAAAAAAAAACCAAAAAACCAACCAACCAAGAAACCACACAACCCCCACAAGACGTGTTGTGTCTGCACATGCCACCAATTAAACTTCTTTACCCTTCATTTGCATTGTGGCCTTGTCAGCAGGTGCCTTCAGAAACTCTTGCTAAGTGATCCAGAGGCTTCAGAAAGTCAAGGGCCAAGAAACTGAAAGAGGTGTAAAACTGAAATGCGATTCAGGGAAGCTTCATTTGAAGCTTCAAACTAAAGCAGGGCTACAGCTGGAAGTGATTTGTAACAGAAGAAAGGGAGTAGAATACGGTAAGCACTTGCAGCACTGCTTTTGAAATTCCTCAGAATTTTTAAAGGAATTTTAAACTCTAAATTATTTAGGAAACTTGGTGATCAGAATTTTGTGGGCTGGAGGAAAGATGTCTTCATGGGATTAGGGGATGTGTTTGTGCCCTGAAATGCTCTTATGCCTAAGTCAGGTCTTCCAAAAGTGTGGATGTCTGGCTGAGCAAGCAGCAAGTCTGAACCAGCAAGGAATGCAGAACAAGTTTCTGGCTTCAGGCAATGAAGAGGCTGATAAGAAAATGAGTGAATGCAGGTGCCAGAGTGCCTGGTGCTCTGGGATAAGGATATTGTGAGGAAGTTTTCTCCTGCAGGAAGGCTGGAGCTGAGGTGCCTTCAGGAGCTCCCATCCTTGGAACCCTGAGGTGTCCGTGGAGGGGGTTCTCACTGGGGTTTCTCACATCAGGTTCTGCCTGTGGACCTGGCACTTTCTGCCAACAGGTGAGTCTGTTTGCGTGGCACAAGCCTGTGGATATAATACTTCTTTAATTTAATCCAGCAGGGAATTCAGGGGGCTGTGCTTTGGCGTAGTCTCCTTGAGGCATCACGACACCGAGGGTGTGCTTTGAACAGCTCTAAAGGGTCCAATGGAACAAGGGGAGGGTGGGTCTCAAAGGACCAGCCTTAAACACGGTCACTTGCTGTGGGACTCGGGGAAAATGACTTATCCTTTGGTGGGTTATTCACTCTGTGAAACAGGAGAGAGAAACTAAATTCCTTAAATCTTGTTCTGTACCAAAATGTGGCAGAGATTTGGAAGAGGAGGGAATTATTTAAATACACAGAATTGGCCTGTTCTTGTTTTTAAATTAATTTGAATTAATGAAAATTTTTCTATCCATTTTAGAATATGTTAAGTTTTATAATTACGTATGTTATAGTAACATCAGTGGGAGAGTTTCCATTTGTTGGACAAGTTTGTGTATTTAGAAATCTGGGTGAGATGTTTAAAACTGTTCAGTGATGTGATCCATTGCTTTTCAGCAGCTGTTCCTCCCTCAGCCAGCTTTCAGTTGAAAATATTGGCAGGGATTACATGTACAGTACAGCTTGGAGAGGTAATGAATTTGTATAGAAATCATTTCTGTATGGGCAGGCAGAATGTTTCCCATCACTTAATTTATGATTTGAACAATCATCATTCCTTCCTCCCTTCCTTTACTTCCTTCCTTTCTTGTTATGCTGTACAGTAATTTTGGGAATGGCACTTGGAAAAATTCCAAATGCCAGTTGTGCTGTGGCTGACCTACAAAGAAAAACTCACCTGGAAGGGATTATTTTGTGAAGTGCTGTTACACTGACACAGGGAGTTTCTGCTGTGCAGGATCCACAAACACTTCAATTTAGCCACAATAAGCCTGAGTAAAGACAAAGTCCTGGCTGTTCTTGCCAGTCAAGAATAAAATATCCTCAGCTGCTTGTTCTAATTTTTTCCTTTTTCTTGTTCGCTGCAAGTAAATGTACTTGAGACTGCTAGGCTGAAGTGGAAGTGATGGACTAAGCTATTCTGGAAGGGATGCCCAGATTTTTTTCAGCTGATACTGAACTTCCATGCAGAATGTTCTTTTTCTGTGTAGAGTGGGCCACAAAAAGAGAGATTGCATTCCTGTGAAAAGTAAAAGTTTTGAATAAATTTTCTTTTTGCTCCAAGGAAAATCTGAAAGTATTCAGATATTTTAGAAGCCAGCACAGAACTACTGATTTCATCACAATCATGTCAGTTAGCATATTTACCATACCAAGAAAAGTGTGGCTGGTTTTAGAGGTGCTGATATTTTAGTGGATCTTTCATGGCTTTGAATATTTAATCCCTGTGTATAATTATCATATTGCTTTAAAATAAACATTATCAATACTTCTATGTGATAGGAAATGGTTAAAAATCATATTGTGCCATGGAAACATCTTAAATTTCAGGAGAGGACAGAGGAGGTGTTTTTGTAAAGGGCTGAGCTGCTGTGGGCATGTTGATTGAGAAGCTCCAGTTTGTGTCTGGAGTTCGGCTGACAGTGCTTACAGGTGAGCTGCTCCTCTTTGCCTGGGGGAATGTGGGGATGACGTTTCCAAGGGCCACATTTAATCCCATTTACAATTCCAAAATGTGAAAGAATGACAGCAGCACAAATCTCTTCCTTGCCAACTACAGAAGCCAGTTTGGGGAAGTAAAATGAAGAGAATCAGTAAAACTCTGCTTACAGCAATTGCTTTCAAAGCTTTAGTCTAATACAGCAATAAGGCACCTCCCCAGAGATGCCATTCAGAACAGAAAATGCAGCTGAGTAAGAAAGACTGGAAAAAACATTGCAAATGGATGGATATGAGCAAATTATATCATATTATGTCCTGTGCATTTAAATGAACTTAATACACAGTGGCAGCCAACTTAATTATAATCACTATGTTTTTATATTACTTTAACTTTTTATTTATTTTTAAATGCCTTTTCCTTTTTATTATTTACATTTTGTTTTGATTCAAGTTCATTTAACTTTTGAAGGCCAGTAGCAACTGAGATCCTTGCTACTAAATCAGATGCTTTCAGTTTGATGTCATTCTGCAAATTCAGACCTGTTTTTGACTGAACAAACTGGTTTTGGTTGCCAGTCCAGTGTTACATGAGAAAGGGTTGGGAAGTTACTGCCTGTTCAGAGACAGAGACACCATGTAGAATTGTTTGTCCCGTGTGTCAGGGTTTGAAGTTACATTTGAGAAAGGAAAATTAGGATTAAAATCCTACGATGCTTTTTTTTTCTGTACGTCAGCAATTTGAAAAAAAATCTAGAAGCAATACATGAGGTGAAAAATGAATGACTTGCATCAGTCTGCTTTGTTTAGCTTCTTTTTTAACTCTGGGTTTTTTTGTTTTTACAAACCTTTCTATGGTACTGAAAACCCTTGTGGCAAATACAAGCTTACTTTTTGTCAAGGGATTATATCTCACACTAAAACCCCCTCAGCATAAGAAGTTCTGAGCTTGTTTTACCCTGTTCTGGGGTGGGTTTTTTTGGTCTAGAAAGCTATTTCTCCTTAAATATGAGGAACACATGGACCAAGTCCAAATGTGGAAAACATCTCCATGAAATCTCTTGGTTTACAGCTAAACTAGACAGACAGGAGAAAATCAGTCCTTGTTCTCAGTAAATCATCAGCAGTAATCCAGTGTCCCTGAAGCCAAAGTGACCAATTTACACTGCTTTTAGCACAGGTTTGTGGTTTATCTCTCAGCAGCACTAGAGCAGCCCCTACAGCCCCGTCGGGTGTAAAACATGTGCTTTTGTAGTTTTATAGTGAATGTCTAATGGAGAATTCTTAGAAAGAAAGTGGTTGGAGCAGAAGCGTGTGATTTTCTCGAACAGCTGCTCTACATGGAGATCTTGGAATTAATGCTCAGAAGTGCCTTAAAGAACAGGGTGTTTTACAGCAGGCTGAAACAAGTGACTCTCCATGTTTTAGTTGTGAGAAATCAGCAAGTTTCAAGTTCAGGTTTTCGCAAAATTTCTTGAGTTTTAGTGAAGTTTCTTACAGTTTTGATATACCAGTTTTGAGAAAATAATTTTTGGTCAAGGAAGAGCTTAATAATAAATTCAAGGAATTCTGAAGAACAGTAAAGAACCCGGTCATTCCAAAGTAACTACGAAGCAACAGTAAAACGTTCCTGGAATTGGTTGGCTTCCACAGGTTTTTAAATGAGAGTTCAGAGTGGCATTTTGAGGTGGTCTTGTGATAACTTCCATAGCAGTGGGAATGCTGGAAATGGCAATGCACTCAGCTTTGGGACAAGGACTCCTCTGAAGGTAAATCCAACTGAGTATCACGGAAGAAGAATAAGGGAAAAAATAAAAACATGTGAAGGAAAAAGAATTGTCTGAGTATATTCCACTCTTCTGTTTGCTTGTAGGTTCTCAGAGTTACTGATGTGTAGCTGGTCTTGTGCAGGGCGGAAAGAGAAAATACTGAATTTGAGGGCTCCAATGCCAGTTTCTAGAAATCTCTGTGCATCTGTTAGAATGAAAATTGAGGCAGAAAGTGCGACTGAGTTGCTCTGTAGATTGTCTGTCTATAATTTTAGTCATACAAGAAGATTATAGAAGTGTTTGGGGGTTTGTTGTTGTTGTTTGGTTTGATTTGTTTTTGGGGTTCAGCTGTTGTTTCATTGTTTGGGTTTGGGGTTTTTTTCCCCAAAACTGGAAATGTGAGAACAAAGACAAATTCATATCTTAGAGAGGAATAAATCCTTAAGGCTTCATCATCATTTTGGTGCTGTTCAGGGGGGAGGGGACACTTGCATGAGGAGTTTAGACAGTTTTGATGTGAGATGCCTGATGTTGCAGCTGGTGTAAGCTGGGATAAAATAAGCACTAACTGAGGTGGATGGACAAAGTGCTGTAGGAAAATTTCACTCCTGTCTTGCTTTTTCTTGTTCATCTCCATGCTCACAGTTAATTATTCTGATTTCTACAGTTGTTGTTATCACAGGAGGATGGACCACAATCTCCTCTGTGACAGATGTGAGCTGGGCTGGTGAGGTAGGACCCCACAGCTCTGGGGTCCATTCACTGTATGGAATTGTCAAGAGAGTTTTCTCAAGCATTTTAATCATAGAATGGTTTGGGTTGGGAGGGACCTTAAAGTTCACCTCATTCCAGCCTCCTTCTCTAGACCAGGTCACCATGTCTAGATCAAGCTGCTCAGTTTTGACCTAGGAAGATTGAGAAGAAACACTCTGAGAGATCTGTGAACACACATCAAAGTAAAAAATCTCCTTTTACTCAAAAGCCACTGCCAGCAGTTTTGGTAAAGCTCTTTTTCACAGTGTAACTCCGGAGGTGGCTACAACAAGCTGACTTTTGGAAAAGGGACAAAACTCTCTGTTTATCCAAGTAAGTGGCAGAAATAAATGTATCAAAACCTGAGCTTTATAATACTGAGATGAGCTTTGGAAGTGTTCAAGGCCAGGCTGGATGGGGTTCTGAGAGACCTGATCTGGTGAGTGCCATCCCTGCCCATGGCAGGGGGCTTGGAGTGAGATGATCTTTAAGGTCCATTTCAAACTAAACCATGTTATGTATCTGTGATTCACAGGTTTAAAGATAATTTTTTTCCCTAAATGACAATCGTTCCAACTACCAAGAGTCAGTGGATGTGTCACCTTTCAGCTGCAGAATAAGTGAATATTTATCTTGAAAGTGTCAGACTTGTGAGTCCAGTTTATTCTCTTTCATGAAAAACATTCAAGGTTCAAATCTGCCAACCCAAGCGGATTTTGCTTCCATCTTCTTCAGTGCTTTTTGAGGTGTTTCTTTCAGAGTTAATATCCCCAGGATGAGAGCTGTACTTGAAAAATGTCCATGTTTTCCTATTCGTTATAAGGGGCACTAGGACTGCAGTAAATTTAGACAGCTCACATGTGTAGGACGTTTCTGGTCTCTCGAGATACCTCATCTCCCTGAACATGTAGTTCAGAGTGTCAGTTTCTTTTCAAACTAAAGTTTTTACAAGTTTTATCTGTAGAAGTTGAAAAAGCTTTTAATAACTACTCCTTTTTTAATAAGTAGGGGAGAAAGTCTGTCATGGATCAGAAGTTTCCATGGGCAGGATTTTGTAAAGGTCTGCCAAGGTGTAACTTCAGAGGTGAAAATCAAGGGTTTGAATGTGAAAGAGAAATAGACATAAAAGTAAAGCCAGAAAGAATCCTGAGAGGCTTTAGGAAGTAAGTGCCTGTGGTTCTGAGGATTGCAGGCAGGTAGATCTGGGCAGAGATGTCCAGTACTGGTTCCTCATGGAGTTTAACTGATGATTTGGGGAATTTTCTTATTCTAAGTTTCCAGAATTGAAGTGGGGAATGCTATGTGAACACTTATATTTCAATATTCCAAAAATTTTTATGTTTTATTTATATATAACATAGGCTTTAAAATCACTGGGATAACAAAGGCTGGGAAGAATTTATGCATGTCCTTACCTGACCCTGATCACTGAAATCTATTGATGGCAATTTTCTTGAATCTCTTCCAACAAGTTTTATTAGGGTTTTGGTTTTTTTATTTGGCAACCAGCAGTTTTAGTGTTCAGAAAATATCAGTATCCATGGATTTTCATCCCGAGGTAGACTATCAGACCATCAGGAGGAGCAGGTAAGAACTTGGTGTTTTTTAGAAACACCTAACTTTCATTTGTCTGTGGGTGAAATAAATGCAAAGCAGCTTTCATTTCAACTATAGTGGCTCAGTGTTTTGTATTCCTGCCTGTGAGATTGGATGTGGCACAAGCCTTTAACAAAAGGAGAAGTGATTTGCCGCAGAGTGTTTTGGCAATGTTCACAGGGAGCAACTTCTTTTAATTTTATGCCAGATATATTTGCCAGGAAATGAGATACCAGTAGAAACTGAGTCCATTAAGGCTTTCATTACTGCACACACCATTATTCGAAGTTCTCTCTGCAACTGGTAATTCACCTTCACAAATGGAAATAAGCTACCAGGAAAAAAATGATGGGTTTTTTTCCTAGTGAAGGATTGCCTTGTAAATATTTTTATGGCTGAAGGTAGACATAGAGTTAAGATGGAGTGATAATTACTCCTTGCTGAAAAAAAACCCAGTTTCCAGTATAAAGGAGAAAGACAAGGAAGGCATACATAAAATTAGATGTAACAGGTTGATGGTGATGTCTCTAGTTAAGCCATGAGTCTCATCCCATAACAAATTATGGATATTGTCATTTACTACTCCCAATTTTGTTTAGTTGGTTTCCCTTCTAGGAAAGGAGGAGTTAAAAAGGCAAATATATTTCTTTGAATGGTTTTTGCAAAGCGCTTTCTGGCTGTGTGAACTCAGGAAACCTTGGGAAATTAACTTTTGGACAAGGAACCAGAATTATTGTAAAACCAAGTAAGTGAAGGGGGATAATTTAATAATTACACTTCTGCGTTCTTTTTTTCTAAGTATTTACTTTACTTGAAAGTTTGGGAAATCTTGTCTCTGTTCTGGTGAGCATCCATAAGATTGAAACCGTTTCATTATTGATTTTTCCTAACCCTTCTCGTAACCTTCTCAACCCTTTTCAAATGTGCTGTGTTACCAGGCCAGTAGCACAGAATGATTCAGACAAATCTTTTTGGTTCTTTTATAATCGATACGTTGACGCAACAATGGCTGCAGAGAAATGCTGTAATACTAAATAGTGTCTTTTTGTATGCATGCTTCATCTGAAATACCTTAAATGGGGGGGGGGAAAAGGTGCAATAGAAGACTTGTTTGTTTTTACAGACCCAAAATATATATTGGTGTGGGCAGAAAAGTACTAAATACTGCCGTGTATGATAAGATTTAACTTAGCAAAATTTTAAGCAACAGAAGTAAATTTCTGTGGGTACCAGCACTGCAAGATACTTTGCCTCCCGCTGGGTTCCATAAGTTTGGGAGAGCAGTTATCTCTGCACTCAGCAGTGACTGGGAGTCTGTTCAGTTCATCTGCAGTGGTTTCTATAAAGCGCCTTGTCACCATGTGTCTGGTGCTGGCAGGATGCTCACTTTTGCTGGAGGAACTCGTCTCGTTGTGCTTCCAAGTAAGTCTTCCAGGAAAAGCAGTGTTTAAGCATTCGTTTTCACTCAAAAATAGTGTTTTGTCACGTCCCCGATCCAAAAAGAGCCCGTTCCGTGCAAATCCTGAGTACCAAGCAGAGCTGGATGCAGAAATGTTCTTGTGCTCTGCTCCTAGAGATCTTGTCCCAGAGATTCAGCTGGAATGATGAATCCAGATTCCTCCTAGAAGCAGGATAACTGCAGGTGTCTGTTAAATTCTGTCCTGCCCTTGCAACTTCAATGAGGTTCTTTTTATAAAGGAGTTTGTATTCAAGAATTCAGTGCCAGGTTTTCATGTCCAGGCTAATATCTAACAAAGTGCACAAGATGTTTTCAGGGACCATGACACAAGCAGCTACTCATTTCCAACCCATTTACAGGTTTTGGCAGTGCTAGATCAAAACTGCCTCATTGTTTGGGCAAGTTCAACAATCAATATGTAATTGGAAGTCTAATGAACCTCCCTCTGAGTCTTAGATATTCGAGCTAATTAAAAGCCATCTCGTTCTCCAAGGCTGAACGACTTCATTGTCTATTGAATATCCTGGTTAAAATGGGCACTTGTGAGGCAGATATACCTGAGAAACAGAAATCAGTAGATTTCTTTTCACTTTGTAGAAAGAAATCAGAACAAACCTATGTTCATAGGAAGATCTCCAATTTGCAGTCAAAATTTAACTAAAATACCTGAGGAAGAAAGAAAGAAAACAAGTCCAGACAGCATTTCCTGTAAAATATTTATGTACATCTGTCTGGTTGGTTCTGGATCTTTTCCCATTTTGAACTGTGAAAGGCACAACTTTTTCTTTATAGGCAGGTCCTGTGGCTCACCAGCATGCTTTTAGCTGAGAAATTATAAATTTCAAACTTCTGAGATTATTTTTGTAGAGAGCTCTCAGGCATTGTAACTGTAGGAGGAGGAAAGCAGATATTTGGACAGGGGACACAGATAGTTGTGACAAGTCAGTGTAGTCCGGTTAAGGAAGCAGCTTTTCTTACCTGTTTACCTTCCTACTCCACCAGATAGTTTGTCAAATGTACTCAGCTCAAATAACTGTTCCATCATGCAATTCCACAGAGTGCAATCCTTCTTCAGTTGTGATGATCTCAAATACTGCAGGAGTCTTACACTCAACTTCCCTGCCTGTAGTATGTAGAGGTCAGGCTAAATCATCTTAGTAAGTCCTGATTCCTGACTTATGATCAGAATGGAGTTACTGACAGATTTTGACTTAGAGTCATGGGTGAGAAACTGTGCTTTTGCTGAATTCTGTGATAAGCATTTCTCTTTTCCAAATGTCAGGAAATACTGAGGGAGGGGGGAATGCAGGTAATGACAAGTGGTTTGTAGAAAATGACTGGAGGAAAACCAAGGCTCACCCAAGTGAGCATCACAATGTGTAAGTTAACTCAGCTACAGACTTGATTTGATCTGGATCTTATTGAGGATGCAGTGAGTGATTTGTGCCCTGATTGGGGGCAAAAAGGAGAACTATGTGGGGTTGCATTCATGACATCTTCAAGACTGCATTTCTGAAAACCTCACATAAGCAAGTCATCCACTTAAATATGTGTGGAACCACTCAGGATATGCAAGGAAGAGCTGAAATGGGCGTATCCATCATGGATACTCATTAGGAACATTAATTAATTACCTGACTGCAAGGGCAAGTGTTCTTTCTCTTCTTTATATTTCAGTCAGCAGATATGGTCTGAATTCTTAGTGAGGAACAAGGAACGGAGGCTTGCAGTTAGGATGGAAGTATTTTCCTGTCAGGTAGCTTACAGAATGGAAATATTTTATTGAGATGCCAAATATATCCCTAGATTTTCTTTGCCAGGTTCAGTAAATCTGGGATGGGATTATCTGAGTTCACTTCAATCCAGAAACCATCACAGAGCAGGAGTTTTCCCATTTTGTGTGCATTTGCAGAACAGGAAAGGTTTTTGCAAAGGAATTGAATGATGTGTGAATTCAGGAGGCAGCTATGCAAAGTTGCAGTTTGGCAAAGGAACAAGGCTCAGTGTTAAACCAGGTAAGTGCATGATCTGAACAAGAGTATTTTGAGAGGTATTGGAGAATCAGATGCTTGGAATTGGTAGTATGTAATTACCCTGAGTGGGGAACCTCCTTCCGTATCTCCCGATTTTAGGAGAGATAAAAGGAAATATAAAGAGATAACAGAAATGAGAGTGTGGCTGGAACACTTAGTGGAAAGAGAGCAGCAAGAAGAAGTCTGGGGTTTTTTTGTAAGGTCTCAGATTTCATGAAGTGTAGCTGTTATAAGAGGAGTCCCTCCAGGAATTACTGTAAGTTTCTACTCACACAAAGGATGCCAGGACTAAATTCCCAGTGAAATGGAAATTGTAAATCAGCGTGGACTGCCAGAGACATGACAAATCTTTCACCAACACTGTCTCATTTCTCAAATTGCTTGATCTTTATGGTATTCCTTGATAGAAGGAGATACTGCAGACAGT
The DNA here is from genome assembly GCA_013390045.1 of Picathartes gymnocephalus. Classification (NCBI taxonomy): domain Eukaryota; kingdom Metazoa; phylum Chordata; class Aves; order Passeriformes; family Picathartidae; genus Picathartes; species Picathartes gymnocephalus. The sequence goes on from WEKY01047196.1 coordinate 13,807, forward strand.
GTAAAAAATGGATTTTCCTTGTGGTTTTCACATTTATCCCTTTTAAAGAACACCACAACCTCTCCCCAAGTGTGGAATTATATGAGCAGGAAAGGAAAAGATGGCTCTTCAGAGAACTGGCAAGTCTCTGTCCTATAAAAAAGTGGTTTAATATGTATTAACAGTATAGAACAGGTATAGAAGAGCCTGCAGATGTTCTGCTCATGTGAAATCCTGGGCCAGGTGTCCTTGCCAGAAGCTGTCCCCAGTCACATCTTCCCCTGCCAAACCGCTCAGGACTGGGGAGTGCAGTGCCCCTGGGAATGTCTGTCTTTCCAAAGCACAGCTTTGAAAATAGATATCAACTCTCTGATTTCTCTAGGGAGGTCCTCAGTTGATTCCCAGCTATGCCAAAGCCTCCCACAATCAGGGCACTTCATCTTGACCTGTAAAAAATATTGAAACAAAACCTGCAAAGAGACAAAGAAGAGACAACCCAGCCTTCATTAAGTGGGGATCTCTAACAGGCATTTTGCAATTGGAGTTTTATTTTGATGACAAATAGAGTCTCCTGCCCTGGAAGCTGAAAGGTGCAGAGGAGCCGTGGGGGTTTTTGTAAGGGAGTGTTTGGCTGTGTGTATTCAGGAAGTGCAAACAGACCGACCTTTGGAAGCGGAACCAGGCTCTTGGTAAAGCCCAGTAGGTATCTCCTCACCAAGGACAGACTGAATCTTTCAGGTTTTTGTTAGATCTTCCTTAAAATACAGAGGGAAAGTCTTTGCAACATGAAGGAAAGAGGGTGTGGGGGAGGAGAGCATATTCAGAACAATCAGCTTCCAATGCTTTACTGTGTTGTTGCAAGTGGAACAGCTCAGAAACTGCTCCTGTGCCCGAAAATCAGTGAATGAATTTGTGTTGTGGAGCACCTCAGTTAGAGGAACCCTTCTGGGGAATGTATTTGAGATTAGCAAACATGAATAGCCTTTGTTTACTCAGAAGATTAGATAGAGCTGGTTTCTGGGACTTGGGTTTGGTTCCCTTACTGAGTTCGTTGTCAACTAAACAAACAAGAAAAATTAGGGCCTTAGATTGGTTTTCTCTGGAAGTTTTTGTGTTTAATTTTCCTTTGCTTCTTTCTCTTATGGGTCTGGTCCCTTGCTAGCTAGACTGACTAGCTGGCTGATCTGCCTGACTTCTTCTTTAGACCATGACATGTTTTAGAAACAGCTATGTTAGTTGTTTAAAAAAGTGGTGGAAATTTCATCCCCGTTTGAAATGTCAGACTGTGTGTTCTGGCTGTTAAAGGCTGAGGCTTCTCTCTACCATTTTTGCATGAAGATTGATTGCTGTGGGATAACTGAGTCTTCCTGGAAACTCACCTTTGGGAGAGACGCAAAACTAATTCTGAAATCAGGAACATCTAAAAACAAATAGTTGTTTCACATTACTAGAGCAAACTGAGATTCTCTGCTCTTCTAAAAATTGTTCGACTTAAAAACTTCCAAGAGCTTCAACCACGTTATTCTAATAGAGTTTGGTTTTCTCCTGCATTCAGAATTGTTTTTGTCTGAAAAAATCAGAGAAAACATCCTAATTTAGACTAAAATATATGTGACAAGGGTGACATCTGTTTTCCCTCTTGATCTCTTTTGAAACACACACGTTTGTGTGGACCCAAAGCTGTGTGTGGTTTTTGTTAGTGACTGTGTCACTGTGTGATTTCGGGGTCTAGCTGGAAAGTGACCTTTGGAAGTGGGACACAACTGATAGTGAAACCAGGTAGGTAGAAAACCTGAAGGGAGTTAAGGATAGGAAAGCCTAATTCCTCTTTCCAGGAAAGCTTTGAAATAGCCATTAAAATTCCATTGTTCTTTCCTTCTGAGAGCAATCGAGGGTCACAGGGTGACCTTCCATCAGAGGATAAAAAAGTCATTATAAAGTTAAATACCTTCTTGGGGGGGCTGGATTTTCCTGTGCCGTATGTGTCATTGAAAGCTGCAACAATTGTGAGTCATTTTCTTCACTGCTACCAAAAACCTCCCAGACCTGCAGACCTCTCACTGTCCTTTTATTTCCATTGTCTAGAACCCAGGCAAAGTCCTTATTAATTCCCAGAAGCTGCAGTTCCTTCTCTGCTGGGCAAACTGTCTTAGTCGTTGCTCTGTTGCTCCTATTTCTGGCTCCAGAGAGGTTTCCATCCAGGTTTGCACTCTTTGATAAAAAAAAAAAAAAAAAAGCTGGGCTGTCATGGAAAGAGGTTGGAACAGGCAGGGAATTTTTCGATTGGGGAATCAAGAAATGTGTTTTGAAGCCATGCAGGAAGGTCCAGGAGGAGATCTCTGCTTCTAATGCTGAAGGAGGAATTTTGCTGTGGGATTTCTTTGCATGAATGAAGGAGAAAACTTTCAGTCTCTGGCCATCTCTGTCCAAACTGAACAAGACCATAAACTAGGAAAAATCTTTACAGAAAATGTAAGTTAAAGTTGCCAAGGAGTTTACTTGGGTATACTAAGTTAAAAAGAATGTCAAGTAGGACCTAATTAGGTACTGGAGGAAGAAAAAGGGTTTTTGTTTAGAAGGGAAACACTGTGTGAATAACTATGGAAACAAATTCACCTTTGGAAGCGGAGCGCAGCTAAGGGTAAAACCAAGTAAGGTTTAAACGATTTCTTGCTCAATATTGCATATATAGAGAAGAAAGATACAAAAAGTCATACAAGTGATATGAGCTGAAGACAGGTCTACTAACAAATATCCTCAATCCTGTCAGTGACCTATGTCCTTCCTTTCAGATATGCAGTGTGGGGTCCTGACCACATTTGCTCAGGATATTTTGTGCCATGGCCATGCCAGCAGGGGTTGCTTTTCTCTCTCAGCTTGTGGATGAGCTTGTGCCCTTGCTGAGCTGAAGACTGGTGTGTGAGCTGTGGCACAAGCTCACACTGGCAGAGGGACACAGCTTCAAGTTTCGGCTGATAAGTGCACCCACTTTCTTCTTAACTCCTTCCATGTGGGGCAAAACTGCCCCGTGCCCAGCGAGATTTCCAGGATACCCTTCCTGGGCTGGTGGTCCTTCAGCTGTTGGCTTATGTGCCACCTTCTCCTCTCCAAGATGGGCTTGGGCTTTGGGCAGAAACCTCTGTGCTCCCAAACAGGGTTTGCATCCTCAGGTCCAACAGTGCCCTTGATGCTGCAATCAGATCATGGGAGTTCTTCACTTCAGGCTCTGGCTGAATCCTTGTGGCATTCAGCTCTGTCTGCTGGGCTGTGGGTGACCCGTGCTGCCAGGTGGTGGGGAAGGTTTTTGTTAGGAGAGGAAATGCTGTGTGAACACAGGCACCTATAAACCTGTCTTTGGCTCTGGAACCAGACTCACAGTTTGGCCACGTAAGTCCAGTGCTGCTCCTGCACTTTCTGTGGTGTTTGAGGTCATTCTGTGGTGGCTGAGAGCAGCAGCCTGGCTGAGGCTTTGGTCACCTCTGTGTGTCCTGAGCTGGGGGCGCACTTTGCTTTCAGGGAGTGTCCAAACCAAGCCTTCTTGCTCTGTGTTTGACTGGGAAGGACAAAGTGGCCACGTGGCTGCTCCCAAGGCTTCCAGCTGCCTGTGGCAAAGCTGTCCTGTGCCACTGCATGCCAGCAAGGCACAGGAGCCAGTGTAAGGCACTGTCTCCCTTCTGCTGCCCCTCTGCGCGGGGCCATGGCCGGGCAAAGGCTGGCAGAGAGGTGCTGCTCTGCAGGGGCTTGCTGGGCTTTTTGCTAGGGCAGGAAATGCTGTGTGACTCTGGCTACGGCAAGCTGACCTTTGGCTCAGGGACCAGACTGTCCATCCAGCCCAGTAAGTGTTCAGCTTTCCCGTGTGTCCTCTATTAAAAACCCTTCAGTGTCCCCTGGAGCACCCTGTAGACACTGGTGTTTTGTGAATGACAAAGCAGTTTGGAAGGAAAATAGAGATGCTCTTTTGTTAAATGCTTCTGATATGAACCTTCAGGGGAGTTTCTGAGATGGTGCACAGGCACAAAAACTCCCACTTGCACAAGGAATTCTAGTTAAAACAAGGTTTCAGGAATGCATTTTGCCTTGTTCTGGGTAACAGCAGTGCCCTTGAGCCTCTTGAACCTGACAGCTGTGCAAGAGCTTTGTCCAAAGGCATTTGCAGGGCTGACAGGATATTTCATGATTAAGCATGTCAAAAATTATACTGTGCAGTGGATTTCCCTGTGGAAAGAGAACTGTGCTTTCAGTGGGATCCCAGAGACAGCCAAGTGGCATAGGAAACTGGGATGAAATCTTAAATGTAGTTTCTCTGTGTGTTGGAAAATCTCCTGGATACTTCATGCTTTTGAATATATGCAAGTGTTTGGACAAACCTGGAGGGAACAGGATACGGTTTCCTTGCTTTAAAATTTAGGGACTTTACCTTTCTTTTCTTTGGGGTTTGGGTTTTTTTAAATCCTTCAATGACTTCAGGTCATCATTACATGAGAGGAATGCTGTGGTGTAATGACTGCTTTAGACAGCCTTGAAAGACTGCCTGGCTTCTCTTTTCCTCCTCTGAAAATCCCAGACTGCAGAGCAACTCATGCAGAAGTACAAGCTGGATTAGGCACTGAAATATCCATAGCCCCATCTTTCTATGAAGCAAGTGCTGCATTTTTGGATCAATTTCCAGTGACTGGATCAGACAGTCTGTATTTGTGGGTGTGTAACTGATGGCCGCAAGGGTGGTTTTTACTGGCTCCTTTCTCACTGTGTGAATGGTGCCTACAAAGTTGTCTTTGGAAAAGGAGCAAAGCTGCTTGTGAAATCAAGTAAGAAACATGTGTTTATGTATTTACCTCATTTATGGTGGGTGTAGGTTTGGACACCAGGCAGGCTTTTAGCACCATGGCTTGGGAACCCAGTGGACCAGCTGGGTGAAATGCACCATTCTGATGGAAATTCCTGTAATCCTTCTTGGATTGTCTGTGCATCCGGTGTATGGTGGCATCTGGAGACAAGCCCAAGAGTAGATGGAAATCTGGACCCTCTGGAAGTAGGACTTCATCAGGCACGCTGCCCACTGACCATGCTCATGTTGTTCCCCTCGCTTACTGTCATTCCAGCACAGCAAGGCTTTGGGCAGGGATCACACCTGAGAATGTCTTGGCAGGGCCTGCTGTGCCAGGCCTGACTGGAAAGCCAATGGGCTCCTTGTTTTTCTAATGAGGATCCTAAGCAGCTTCATTACTACAGGGCCATTTCCACAGATTAATGTCCTGCAGACAGTGAAAGCCACAGGGGAGCGTCTGAGAACCTGCAGGAAATGCCCACCCCAGGGAGCCAGAACTGCTCAGAGATGGTGCCATGCTAGGAAACACTTCAGGCTGGAGGATTTCTGCTCCTTAGTGAGTACAGAGGCCCAGGCTGCTGATAGTGAATCAGTGACCGGGAGTGAAGATGTGCTGGAGTTGTGAGGGGATGAGTTGCTGTGTGACCTCAGCATCGGCCCGGAATGTTGCCTCTGGAAGCAGGAGGTGATGGGGAGAACGTACTGGGAGGGAAAACCTGGCCCAAAGGAGTCAGGACAGGAAAGTTGTGTTCACTGCTCTGAAAAATCCTCCTGGGCTGTGTTGGAAACTCGTTTGCACGGGATGGAGCTGGAGTGTGTGTGCATGGAGGGACAGGACAGACAGAGCTGAGAAGGACATGTTGAGGAAGAGAGATTCATTCAGCCTGTGGGGAATTTTGCTGTCTCTTCTCTGGCTACAGAAGGCACCTTCCCTCAGCAAGGCCATGAATTTCCTCCTTCACTTACCCTGGACAGGTCCTGCTTTCTCCTTTCACCTAGGCAGACAGAGCTCCTGAGCCCTCTTGCTCAGGGACAGACAGTTCCTCCCACGGCCACCCAGACCTCTGGAAGTCAGGGTGGGAAGCTGATGGCCCTGTCTGGCACAGCCCAGGGAGCTGCTCCTTCGCTCCACAGAGGAAAAGATGAATGAACAATGCTCCTGTTTGCACCACAATCTCAGCTGCCATCCCTGCTGCCAATGGGATTCCCCAGACACTTCCTTTCAAGGCTGCAGTGATTCCAGGCTTCCAGCACCTGGTGTTGGTCGGCAGGAGCTGATCTGCTGGAGGTCCCTGGGGGAGGAAGTGGCAGCAGAGCTGATGGTTTTTGTTAGGCTGTGAAGGACTGTGTGAGCTCAGGGACCTTCAAACTGATCCTGGGGACCGGGACACGCCTGGTTGTGAAGCCCAGTGAGTACAAGTGCTGTCCAGCTGGGGGAATTCCTGGGCCCTGCTATCTCTGTCCTCCCTTCCCACCTCCCTGAGCAGTTCCCTGGAGCTGCCTGGAGCAGGCATCCCCGGGACAGGGAGAGAATCTGCTGATTTGGCCCTTCTTGCCCAGCCTGCTCTCCTCTTCCTCAGCAAGGGGATCTGGCTTTGGGCTGCACAAAGTGTGCCCAGCTCCAGGGGCAGCCCCTGGCCTCAGAGCCACCTTTGAAACCCACCCACACCCAAAGCTGGGGAGTGTCCAGGAGCTCTCTGCACAGGAGCAGCTCCACCTGATTCTGGGAAAGCCTTGCCATGGCTGGGACTTGTCTCTCATGGCTTCTAAAAATTAGGAAAGGCAAAGGGAACTTGGGCTTCTCAGGCAAGAGCTGTTGCCTTTTTGTAGGGAATATCACCAGAGTGGAGCCTGTTGTATCATGAAGTTTTACTGGTGCCTCGATTTGCAGGTGTTGTGTGCTTGAGATCAAGTGCAGGGCTGGCAGAGCTGTTTTTGCAATGACATGTGTCAGGGTGTAAATGTTGCAGCCAGGGTCACTTTTGGGAAGGGGACGGTGCTGTCAGTCCTGCCAGGTGAGCAAGCCCTTGTCCTGGAAAGTGGAATTGCTTCATTTCTCCCTTGCTCTTGGTTGTTTGGAGGGGCACAGTTTTGGGAAGCACAATGTTTGCACCCCTGCCATTCCCCAGGTGTCCTGCCATTCCCCTTGGATTTGGTTTTCCCACATGGCTCCTGCCCTTTTGAGAATCAAGATCCTTTTTTCGAGAGACTTGTGCCTGGAAGAGAGGCTGAGGAGATCTCTGGAAATCTGTGTGGGTGTTTAGAGGCTCTTCCAGGGGCAGATCCAGCACTGAATGGATCCCAGCCCTGCAACAGCCCCTGAGGGGGCTGGATGCAGAGACCCATTTTGTAATGAGCTGTCACACAGTGCTGCTTCTGGAGGCTGGGGAAAACTGACCTGGGGGAGTGGAACCAGGCTTCTCATTGCCCCGGGTGAGTTGTCTCTCTTCTGAGCCAAGGTGCACTCAATATTTACAATATTGTACTCCAGCAGCACATATACCAGTGTAGTGGCTTTGTGGAGAAATTTGGGGTGGTTTTAGTATTCCCAGGAAAGAAGTGGGAGACTTTGTGCTTAACCAGTGTGCTCTAGAAACGTGTCCATGCTGGGGAAAAGAAGTATTGGAAAAGTGACCACAAGTGAGTGAAATGCATGAGCAGGGATGTGTAATACAAAATAAGATTTTTGAGATTTGGGACACTAAACCCAGTGGAAAACTTCAGTCCACTCAAAAACAGGGTTAATGTTTGCAAAGGAGTAGCAAAATGCAGTTCAAGCTGTTGGCAGCAAGCAATGGCAGCGATCTCTGTGTTACTGCTGTATCTGCTGGGAACTGTAGAGTTGGAGTTACAACCCAGAAAGCAGAAATGACACAAGCTGTGGCTCTCTCCTGTTAGCTGTGGGGATTGGGATGATGTGTTTGGACACTCTCAGCTAAATTACACGTTTTAGGGGTGAACATGGCACTGCTGGGTTACGGGTTGGCCTTGATGGTCTTTAGAGGGCTTTTCCAACCTGAACAATTCTATGTTGCTCTGATTCTAAGTATGAATCATTGCAACACGAAGTGCAGCCTGCAAAGGAGGATGGACATTGTGAGAGAAAGGTGACACAGGCTGGTGAGACTCAACAGCAGCAGTCAGGAGGCTCCAAGCACAGCCTGGGAGGTTGTGTGTGCACACTGTGATGGAGAGATGCTGCTGCTGAGTGGAGACAGAGGACAGAGTGCACAGATGATGAATTAACCAGGTGGAGGAACGTGGCTGAAGGAAGTGCTTATTTATGCTGAGGTGGTAGCCAGTGATGTTGGTGAGCATGTGTTGATCTGCTGGAGGACAGGGGGGCTCTGCAGGGGGATCTGGACAGGCTGGAGAGCTGGGCCAAGTCCAACAACACAAAGTTTAACAAGTCCAAGTGCCAGGTCCTGCACTTTGGCCACAACAAGCCCTGCAGTGCTGCAGGCTGGGGACAGAGTGGCTGGACACAAAGGGACCTGGGGCACTGCTGGGCAGCAGCTGGACAGGAGCCAGCAGGGTGCCCAGGTGGCCAAGAAGGCCAATGGCACCTGGCCTGGGTCAGGAATGCTGTGGCCAGCAGGAGCAGGGCAGGGATTCCTCCCCTGTGCTCGGCACTGGTGAGGCCACCCCTCGAGTGCTGTGTCCAGCTCTGGGTCCCCAGTTTAGGAAGGACCTTGAGGGGCTGGAGCACATCCAGAGAAGGCAGCAAGGCTGGTGAGGGGCTTGGAGCACAAGCCCTGTGAGGAACGGCTGAGGGAGCTGGGGTTGTTTATCCTGGAGAAGAGGAGGCTCAGGGGAGACATCATCCCTCTCTACAACTCCCTGAAAGGTGGCTGCAGTCAGGTGGGGTCAGGCTCTGCTCCCAGGGAAAAACTGACAGAACGAGAGGACACAGAGTTAACTTGTGCCAGGGAAAGTTTAGCTCAGACGTTAGAAGAAAATTCTTCACTGAAAGAGTGATTGGGCACTGGAATGGTCTGCCCAGGGAGGTGGTGGGGTCACTGCCCCTGCATGTGTTTAAAAAAAGCCTGGACATGGCACTCAGTGCCATGGTTTAGCTGATGAGGAGGTGTTAGGTCACAGGTTGGACTTGATGATCTCAAAGGTCTTTTCCAGCCTGGTTAATTCTGTGATTCTGTGGCTGCTTCCAATAAAACCTTGCGCTGCCATGTTCTCCAGCCTCCATCCAGCAAAGGAACATCCCAGGGCACCATTTTGCAAAGCACTGTGTCACAGTGTAATTCTGGGACTTATGGCAAGCTTACATTTGGAGCTGGAACCAAACTCGTGGTTTCTCCAGGTATGTCTGAATTCCCAGATGGAAGTCCTTCTCTCAGTTCACAAGTTATTTTGCTATTTTGCCACCCCCCCTAATAAATTAGCAACAGGACTATGAATTTTCAATTGGTATTAAGAGCAAGTGATTTCCATGGCTGCAAGTATATTCTCCCCTCCCTATTCCTGAGAATGAACACAGCAGAGGTTTTACATGTACAAAAGGGTTTTTCTTGGAAAGTCAGCAGGAATTGGGCTCCTAAATCAAGCTCCTCAAATAGAGGAGAAGCAAAACAAAAGACAGAGGCTTGAAACTGGTTTCATAAAGCTGTAGTAGGTAAAAAGGACTTTTCTTGTATGTGGATAGAAATAGTTGGAGATAACCAGACACATAATTGTATGTGAAAACAAAAAATAAGCGTATTGGGTCTGTGCTTTGGAGGTCCTTGAGCTGTCACCGTAGGGAGTGGGTTTCTGTCATTCTATAAACACAAGACAGTCAGGAAGCTCAGGGAGCTTAACCTTGAGAATGACATCAAGTTCACATCCCAGGCAGCCTGTGCTGAGTCCTGGGGACTTACCTGACCCTGCAACATCCAGGGGAAGCTTGGAGCACGTTAGGAGTGAGGGTCTGGAGCTGGTGGAGAACAGTGTGACCAGCCCTAAATCTGAGGGTGGGATAGATATTTGGATGGAGGGGAGAGGGCAAGAAGCAGTGTTAATTACTGAATTACTTGGTGGAAGGATGGAAGGGTGACCCTTACCACAAAATACTTTTTCTGAACAAAATAGTATGGATAAAAAAGTGTGCTTTGACTGTTGCTGCCACAAATGTATGGGAAAAGAAAAAATCCCAAGCCTCTACACCTCTTCTCTTGTTTGAAACCCTTTGTGAAAGGGAAAGAAAGTAACACATCCCAAGATATCAATATTTTTTGTAAATGTATCAAATTTTCCAAATTTCTTAAAAATGTATTTAGGATTGTTTAATATCTAAATTGTGCGAGTTTAGTCTTGAAAATAATATTTCTATTTCTTAAAATAGTAGCAATTCTTAAGATAATTATAACATTATTTTATTCTGAAAGTTAAAAAACACAACAACATAAGGAAAGAATTAATTCTGAAAACCTCTGAGGAAAATCCTCTTATTTTAAATGACCCCCCAGACCCTCCTCAAAAACATCTGAGAGAAATGAGAATCTCAAGTTTATATGGACCCATCAACAAGCTAAAGGAGCTATAAATCTCCCTGCCCCAAGGAATTGCACACCAAAAAGAGCTTTCTGTTCTAAAACTAAATGGCAACTTCATTCTGGAATCACTCCTGATTAATTCAAACGGGCAAATCCAAGAGAACAGGATGATGGAGGTTTCACTGGACCATCAGTCCCTAGGGGGGCTGTGAAGTAACAGTAAATAAATTAATTTCTGAGAGAGTAATCTGACAGGCAGAATAAATAAATGAGGAATAAGATGGAGAAGAGAAGTTGTGGGGCAGGTGGCTTTCTGGAAACAATGGGACAAGTATGATTGAGGGGATGTCGTGGTTTCACGTTTAACCCATGACAGGCGAGTATTAAGGAGAGTGTATTTGGGAGTGCAAGATGCAAAATACCACATGAACAGAAAGGCAACAGAAGGAAAAGTCTGAGGTAAATGGACCTGTCTCTTCGTAGAGATAACCAGGATTTCTTTTGGTGGAGTATTTAATTGCTGAAGGCTCCTTTCAGCACTGCTTTGGATATTGTAGAGGCCTGTGCTATTGTGTGGCTCTGGAAGTAATTACAAATTCACATTTGGATCTGGGACGAGACTTCTGGTTTTGCCAGGTACATTTATCCTGACTTTTTAAATAATTTGCAAGTTTATTAATACACGGTAAGATCTGGGGAATGACAGCTGTTGAGGGCATTTTAACCCCACTCGAGCAGTGGCATTTAGCTCAGGGCAGCTGTCCAAGCCGGCAGGGACACACTTCACTGCTCTGCCTCTGCACTCCTGGAATCAGCCCTGGCTCTGCTCTTCTACAAAGCCAGTCGTGGATTTGTTCTCTCCTTAAGGGTCTATCCATGCCACTTCCATTGGCCTCAAGTCATGGATTATGTAAGTCAGATGGAAATGCATTGAAAAACAGGGATGTTTATAACGTTTACATTGCCGGCCAAGAGGGAGGGATGTGCACTCACAGCCCAGAATCCAACTCCATCCTGGGCTGCATCCCCAGCAGCACTGCCCGGGATAGTGAGGGAAGGGATTCTCCTCCTCTGCTCTGCCCTGGTGAGACCCCACCTGAAGAGCTGTGTCCTCCTCTGGGGTCCCAGGAAAGACAAGGACCTGCTGGAGTCACAAGAGGGCCTTAAAAATGCTCAGAGGGATGGAGCAGCTCTCCTGTGAGGACAGGCTGAGAGGGATGGGGTGGTTTAGCCTGGACAAGGCTCCAGGGAGACCTTATTGCAGCCTTTCAGTACTTAAAAGTACTTTCAGACTTACAGGAAAAACGGAGACTAAGTTTTATAACAACGCGTAGTGACAGGACAGAGAGTAATGGTTTTAAACTAAATGAGAGTAGGTTCAAACTGGAGTTAAAGAAGACATTTTTTTGCTATGAGAGTGGTGAAACACCAGCACAGGTTGCCCAGAGAGGTGGAACATGCCCCATTCCTGGAAACGTTCACAATCAGGTTGAATGGACCTCTGAGCAATCTTACCTAGTTGAAGTTGTCCCCAGTTATTGCAGGAGAATTGACCTAAATGACCTTTAAAGTTCTCTCCAATCCAAACCACTCTGTGGGTCTATGATTTAGAAAATATCCACTGAGGGTGATTATCACCATTTTAGCTGGTCTTTGCTTGTATCAGAATGCCACCAAGGAATATTGCATTATAACATTTGTAATACCCGTGCTGGAATGGGGATTGACAGCCCTTTAGCTGGATTATCTCCTGTATGGACACTGTGTCACCCATAAATACTGCAAGGGGATTCTCTTTGCCACTGGGACTTGCAGCTTGGCCGAGCTGTGGCAGCTGCAGGACCGTTTGTAACGCTCCAGGCATTGCACAGCCGAGAGACAGAGTGTGAATTCCCAGGAAACAGAGTTATCAGACTGCCCGTGAGGCTCCAAGGGCAAGACAGGGGCTCAATGTGCCACTGAAACCCATAAGGACATAACTAACCAAGGCCAACGGAACCTCACAAAGGTTTTCTGGGTCATGTGAGTTAAGCGGATGGAGAGGGATAGAGGGGATGGAGAGCTGACATTAGGAGAAAGGACCTTGTTGGTGATCAAAGCAAATGGGTAGCAAATACTCAGGAGAAAACTGGACTGAAAGGCTGTGGCCCTAAACACATGGCTCAGTGAACTGAAATTTTAGGTGATGTTACAGGTGGAAAAGCAGATAATCCCTTGTATTGCCCCAAAATATATAACACCACACAACTGTAACCAGTGAATGAATGAACATTTTTTAAAATTTGATCCCTGTGTTTCTGATCCTGATAATTTTCTGGTAGATTTATTTGGTACTTTGATAGTGTCTTAAGTCAGCAGGTTTCATCATTGCTCCCTTAACTTATCCCCTGCCCTGGGCTGTCTGGTGACCTGGCTGCCAGTATGCATTGCAAAAACCTGCCCACATTTTTGTAGAGGCTGGCACCAGTGTGCCAACCAGGGATACACAAAACCCACTTTTGGAACTGGGACCCAACTTGTTGTTACCCCAAGTAAGTTTGAGCTTTCTGTTCCGTGTTAACACCAGGATTGGTAAATCATTTCTTTATTGGGTAGATGGACCAGGGATTTCATGCAAGCATATTTCAACTTCTTTTCAGCTTCCCTTTGCAAAAGCCAATTGGAATAGAGATGCTGTCTTGGAATGCAAGGAGAGCTTGGTGTGGCAGTGACCCACTGCAGGGCAGAACAGTGAGAGAAGGTGGTGATGTCCACACAGGTTTAATAGCCATGGCATGGTGACTGGAGGGTCTTCTGACTAAGGGCTTAGAGACTGGATTTTCTAAGTCTTAGCCTAAGAGAATATGTCATGATCTTCCTGTTTTAAAATCCATAACCATTGTATGATTCTAAAAATATTTTGTTTCTGGAAACAAAATCTCTGGCATATATAATTGAAAACTTGATCTGGCAATTGAAAATCAGTCTGATTTTGGAAGAAAAAGCATGGAAAAGCATTTTGTGGAAATGACAGCGGTTCTCAGGAGGTTTGTGAGCAGCCACTTCAAGTCTTTTTTGTTTTGAGGAAATTGTCACACAGATGGGTTAATCCATCTCAGTCATCAGTGAGAGTGGATTAGATAAGCAGAATTGCTCCTTCTGACCCCCAAAAATCTTAACACTGTTGAAAGTAGCAGAAGAGGAGATCGTAGCAATTCTCTCCTGTGGTTTAGGTGGTGCCTGAGCAGATCCATATGTGAACACATGCTAAAAGCTCGGGATTTGTCCTGGTTTGATACTGAAAACTATTTATTCCATTGAACACTTGATTTCTCCTCACATACTGGGTATCTTCCTCTATCAGTTCCCTGTTACTTTTGGTTCAGTGGGAAATCTTTTGTGAGAAAGACTTAGGAAGGTTTTGGTAGTTTGACTTCCCCAAGTATAATTACAGAGGCAATAGCAAACACAGTTTTTGGAAGGAGACCAGAATTATGCCTGAACTCTGTCAGTGAAGCAGCGTATTCACATTTGCAAACCCTGAGTTCTCTGCACTTTGGATGACTTGGCTAATGCTGGATTAGGACCTGCTTTTGTTACCTGAGTGTCTCCAGACAGAGTCTGGAAAGTCTAGGAAGGGTTCCAGTGCTAAATGTGTTCATCTGCTCTTGCTGTATCCACCCCAGCATCCAGCTGTGAACAGAACAGATGAAGAACATTTATTTCAATGATAAAGAAGATTTTGAGGCCCTTTCTAGACTTTACCTGTGGAAAGAAATTAAAATTTCTTCCTCTGGGAGCTAAGCTGTCTTCAGTATTTCTACCGTATGACAGATTCGACAGAGGACCTCTGGCAGACCTTTTGGAACATGCATTGGAGGACAGACAGGAAACATCACTAAAGCACTTGTTAATTCATTGTTGTTGCTCCTCTGGGGGCAAGCCTGGCCTGTATGAGTGTGCAGGGGGTACAGGTAGCCCTGGAGTGGGGCAACAGCTCCAGGCTGGCTCCAGCTCTGGAATATCCTGTCTCTGGCTGAGGAGTGGTAAGAGCACCAAAGATTCTGTCACACCAACTCCAGTCTGACCAGAGCTGCAGATAGTTTGCTTGGAAGGAATGGAGAATGTGATAATTTTCTGCATGATACCAGCTGGGAATCAAACCAGCTCAGGATTTCTACTACATCTTGTTTGGAGGGAGGGAAAAAAATGGGCACAGGTCTCAGTCTGATGTTGGAACAGGGTTCTACTGCTCTCTCCCTGAAATCAGCCTCTAGTTGGCTGTCTCTGTAGACTGGGCAGAAATAGCATTCCAACAGCTCCTGCTCTTCCACCTGGAAGACATCCTTCAGTAAAGATAAAATTAGGCAGCTCAGAAAAACTCAGAGTATCATTATTTACTTCTCACTCTTTCCTGTAAATAGAGGTCATAAATACACAGCACCTCCAGCACATGCAGCAGCTCATGAAGGCAGAATAACAGCTCACAGGGCTGTGGTTAGAGTAGATGGCATTTACCAAAACTGTCTGCAAACCTTCTTAGCAGTGGGCAAACACACCAAGGGACTTACAGGAACTGAACTGCAGCACCAGAACAGAGGCAGCCACCACTTTGAGTAAGAACAGGAAACTAATATTTTGCAAAACTGCTAAAGCTTCCTGTGAAAAATAGACTTTATTGTTTTCTGTGTTCAAGATCAAAGCATTGCACAGATTGAAAGGGAAAAAAACACCCTAATTTGGAGAGAGATGGGTATTTATCTCTTGAGAAAGCACAGTACTCGTGATCAGAGAGGAGAGCAGCTCGATAAATTCCTCCTCTCCTCTTTCATTTCCATGTATCCATGGCAGTCATCTACCCTGGCTCATCTGTATTTTATACAGAGATCTATCACCAAGCTCTTTACCAGCTCTTGCCTTCCTCTCCCTAACAAACAATCACTATTTCCAAAACACTGACTGGGAGCATGGGAGGTAAGGGAGTCCCAACATACATGAGGCTGTATTTCTGCATAGTTTGCAAAGAGCCTCATCAGGTTCTTCAAAGCCAGGGCAAAGCTAGAACAGATGAATTATAACTCAGGAGATGGGCCAGAGACTGAAACCCAGGACTCTGTGGATTTTTTTTTTTTCTGAGATCATACTAATAGAGAAGTATGGAAATTTCTCTGAGGTGGCAACAACTGGGAATGGAACAGATGAAGAGCATTTATTGCAGTGATAAAGATTTTGAGACACTTTCTAGACCTTTCCTATTGGCAGAAATTAAAATTTCTTGATCTGGGAGCTAAGCTGTCTTCAGTATTTCTACAATATTTATCAACGAGGTGCGTGAACAAGGAGAAAGCAAAGTTTAATCTAAACTCTCAATAACACCTCATCAGTTTATAAATGTGAGAGCTGAAGCTCTCACTGAAATCTGTGAAAGCCAAGGGAAAATGCAGCCACAGGGCTGCTGAGAGCCTGCACTGTGGCTACAGAATGTTTGTAATATTTCATTTAGTCATCATGAGAGCACTGCAGTGTCTGGAACATTTTACTGCTAGCCATGAACAAGGATTTAGGAATGCACCTTCTCACAGAATCAGATGAAATGGATGTTTAGAGAACAAGCTTATAAAGTTAAATATGCCAAAAAGGGTTTAACCACAGGTTGTGTTTTGATACGTGTGGAAAATCCCAGTCTGACTGACTCGCTAGCAGAGTTTGAAGCAAGAAAACAGTAATGAGCCCCAAGTGTCTTCTATCCGCAGCCTTTAGTGCCTCAAATCCCTCTCTGCAGGGTAAAAGTTGGTAAAAAATTTGGTACAAGCAGTGAAGCATGGTGAAACATTTGTGTGCTTCCCCTTTCTTTCCCTGAATGCAGCCCTGAGCTCATATTTTGCAGTGGCTTCTCAAGCTTCTGCTGTAGGAGCACCCCCAGTAGGCTGCTGCTCAATGTGGACACCCTTAGGATGTAGTGGTTTATCCACCACCCCTCAGGGTACAGGGAGGAAGTGGGATTTTGCATTTGGTGGATTTGACTGAACATTTGCAGGAAAAGCAGAATGGACCTGGGCTGCTCAGCTCTCTCAAGAATCACAAAATCACAGAATGGTCTGGGTTGGGAGGGACCTGAAAGACCATGTTCCAACCATGGGCAGGGACACCTTCTGCTAGGCCAGGTGGCTCAGGTGCTCTCTCCAGCTGTCACACAGGTCCCTGGGTGCACCCAGGCCAAGGTGCCAGGCTGCAGAGCAGAGCTCAGTGAGTTGTCACCAAGAGGAATGCCTGGGTTGGGTATGGACGTCCAGGGTGTGGATGTCCACAAGCCCTTTCAGATTCTCCAGGAATTCTGCCTGGCCACTCCGTGTCTCCCACACAACATAAGTCAATAGAAGTAGCTTCTGCATCAGCTGCTGTAGCTGGTTTGGTTCTCTCAAGGTGTCCTAACACAAGATCCCAATGATCAGGCAACTTCCCACTGGCATAATGGAGAAACCTGCGTTTCCAGGTGGCTGTATGTTAAGACTGAAGGATTTATGAACGTGTAGTCTCACCTAATGACTCTTCTTTTCTCCACTTTCAGAAGTTATTCCATCTCCCTCAGTCTACAGGCTGACCTCTAAAGATGACCAGGGTCTGGAAATGTGCCTTATCACAGATTACTCCCCAGAACAGCTCACTCTGAACCCGGGTGAGCAGCACACGTCCGCTGTGGTGGAGGTGGCAACTGCAGAGCACAGCGAGGAATCCAGCTACCTGTCCACCCACTGGGCCAAGAGGGACGAGCTGCAGTGTGCTGCCAGTCACGAGGGCTTTGGAGAACTGGAGGGCGAGGACCCTGAGAGCGGTAATGGCGCTGCTGGGGCTGGATGCGGGGTTGGAGGTGCCCTGGGTGCTGCTGGAGTGAGCAGGACTGGGTTCCAGCTCCCAGCCCTGCAAGCAATGCTCTGCTCTTGTCCCACAAGAGGAATGTTGGCTCCTTGCCTCTCTTTTCTCTCTCCTTCCTCCTTGGTGGAAACGAGGTTAAGGGTCAGTAGACTGGTACAGTCATAGCAGAGACATCTTAAAAACACACTGTGGAAAGATAGAATGCTTGGAATTCCTTTGTCCAATGGGACACTGAAGTTTAATTAGATCATATTTTATGCTTGTCCTGAAAAAAGGAGAAAAGACTGTTCATGGGTGGGTTTGTTCACCAGAATCTCTAATTTAGTCCTTCTAAGTAGAGATATCTTTACAGACTTCTGAAGAAGTACATTTTTGTTATTAATCAAATTTCTTGTTACTCTCTGCAGGTGCCAGTGCTGTCTGTGTCACAGGGCTGTCCCTACACTTCAGGACAGGTATGTAGCACAGCATTTGAGGAGAAAAGTTTGGTCTGACTAAAGTGAATGTCTTGCCAAGTTTTTGCTGGTTTGCCCAGATTGAAGAATTCTTTTCGAAGCAGAAATTCAGACGGGAAATTTCCAAAAGGGGACCCAAAGGCTTTAAACATCAAGGCTGAAAGTCATGGTGTTAATGCCTTCTGATTAAAAGCTGATAAATTTATGCAGCGTAGCCGGTGCCCACGAGCTCTTGCTCTGACTCACCGCAGAGTGACTCCAGGTACTGCTGTGAGTCAGCACTGCCACACTTCAGCCTGCAGAGGAGTTGGGTTATTTTTGGGTGCACGAACACCTAATGAAACAACAGCTAAGCAGGTGATTTCAGTGCTCAGGGTTCACTAAAGCTGGGGTGCACCCAAGCCAGCTTTGCCCCAGCTCACGGCTGGGGAGGGGTCAGGGCAGTGCTGCAGTGCCCGGATCTGCTGTTCCTGCCACTGCAAAGAGCAGAGCCTGTGCCTGCCCCGCTCACAGAGCAGCTGTGCTCTTGCAAATCTTTCCAAAACACTGGTTCAGGAAAATATTCATCAGTAAACACAGCTGATTTGATCAGCTTTTCAGCTCTCTGAAAGTGATAAACATACAGTGAGTTTTTGTTGACAGGTCCTTACTTCTCCAGGATAGATCAATGTATTTTCAAATACACATGGCTTTGTAACTTCAGATTAATATAAAATTAAAATACAATTGTGTTCTATGATTACAATCAAAATTTCTTTCCCCCTGCCCATCTTTAAAAAAATTTAGAGAGAGGAAGGAGGGCTGCCTCCAGCATCCTGGGCTCACAAAGCACAGTATTTAAAAGCAGTTAGATGGCTGGCAGACTGGCACATTGGACAATTAAGTGGTTATTAAATGGAAGAAATTAAAGTCTCTCAGTCTTGCTCCCCATCTCGTTTCCTGTCCTACCAGCTGACTCCTTCACACAATGGAGCAGCTTCGTTAAAAAGGGCTTTTCAATCTGTCTGGAACACGAGGATGTCTCAGTGCTCTTGTGACTCTCATTTTCTGGTTTTTTCCAGATGAACAGTTGAACACACTGTCTTTATCACAGCTGGGCCTCAAAATAGTTTTAATGAAAACAGTAATGTTTAATGTGCTGATGACGATGCTTATGTGGAAGAAAAAAAAGGTGAGTATGCTTGGGGGGCAGTCTGAAAACATCTGTCAGAAAACATCTGGATTGATTCTTCAGCTGTGAATGCTCCTTCTCTCTGGAATAGCTGTTTATGCCATCTATCCATTCTTCTTTTGTCTGCCAACAGTAAAATCCCTCCATTCCTCTGGCCATACCATTTTCACCCACCCTTCAAGTGCTCTTCCTTGTCAATATGAAAACTTTTTTTTTCTCTTTCAAGACATTTCTCCCTTCTATTTCTACATCCATCCCTTCCCTTGCCTGTATTCATCCATCAGATTTATCCCCTCACCAGTCTCCAGCTGGGAAAGTTTAATGCTTATTGACTTTAATATAAGTCCTGATATATTAATTTTTGCCCAGTGTCTCTTTCGTCTCTTTCTCTTCCCTGGACACTTCAGCTCTACAGTTGTGCAGCTGCAACTGTAACCCAAATAATGATTTAACACACCTTTGTTTTTGTTACAGGACTGAGAGTAACCGGCTGGTGCAGACCTGAAGCACCAAAACCATCTGCTTTGAGAGAGCATCGTGAGCAAGAGGGAGCACAGGAACATTCCTTGTGCAAGGACATCACTTGCTGTTCTTATATATCACACCAACCATTATATTCTAAATTGCTTTATTTGCATTGCTGTAAAAGTCCTCAAAACTAAACATTTCCAGCATTCTACCCTTCAGATGCCTGGATCACTCACCATACAGCACCTCTGCTGCATGAAACAGACTTTGCTCTAATTACACATCGCCAAACATCCCTGTTACTTGCATTAAAGTGACAACTTCTGCCTGGAGCAGTGCTGTTTATTAAAAATTGCAAGCTAAATATCACCTGAATGGGAATTTTTCCTATTTTGGTAGCTTTAGGGTATTCACGTCTCTTAGGGTGCACTCCCCAGACACTTTTTCAGGAGCAAATCAAACACTTTTTGAAAAGCAAAGGGAGACTTATTCAGGAGGCACTGTCCTGCCACCCTTTGCTAGATCAGAGCAAGATATCCCTTCTTTTTCCTAGAGGACATGCTGCAGGTCTCCCAGAAGTCCTAAATTCAGTGAAATTGTCACTTCATTATCACAGGGAAAAAAAAAAAAAAGAAAAAGAATATTTTTAATAATTTTTTTTTAAGTCTATCTGACTGTAATATCTTCTTAATTTAAACCAGTTTAAGATTTGGCTTTCCGTTTAGTAAAAATACAAACCACTTTTGTTCTTTTTGTTTACTTCTAACAACCTGAGATTTCCCAAGGTTGTTTTATAACAATTGCATAAAAATATACTGAAATCTTTACCTGTCCATGTGTGCCCACCTTGGAACAATGCTTGCCTGTGGCATCTGCATGCTGCTAATCCATGAACTGTACTGGCACCCACGAGGTGTCTTTGGCATTTCTTTAAGCTGTTATCAAACAATTCTTACCAAAAATGAGAAACTCATTTGTCTCTTTTATTTGTTGTTCAAGGCGATGCTTCACCCTTTCTGCTGAGCTTTGGGGTGAAGGAGGGAAGGGTTGGATCCACCACGGAGGGTGGGAACAAAGTCCTTCTGCAGGACATCTGTGCTGTGTCCTCGTGAGGACAGTGGGGAGAGAGAGCAAGGGGGGAGCCCCTCTCCTCCAAGGGCAGACTCGCTGGTGGGTGAAGACAACTAAACCATGGCTTGGCCACAGGGAGGGGAGCAGCCACGGCTCCAGGGTCCTGGGGGCCGATTGCTGTGGGGGACACAGGACCCTGAGCTGTCCTGCCCCCAGGTGCCCCACTCCCGAGTGCCACTGCAGCACAGGGCACCTGCTTGCAGTGATGACACCGAGGGACCCCCTCTGCCTTCAGGTCCTGTCTGGAAGGCAAATGTTCTCCTTTTGTGACATCAATTCCTCCAGCGACTTCTGAAGCTCCAGAGGTTCCTCTGTGGGGGAGAAATGAGAAGTATGCTCTGAGAGAAACACACCCTCCCTGCAGAGCTTGGCCCTTGCCTGTACCTCCCACCAGTGCCCAAACCCAGGGGCAGGAAAAGCCTTGCTGGACCGGTGGGAGTGGCTGTCCCTCGCCCAGCTGGACTCACAGCCTGCACAAGGGTCATGATTCAAACACTTCCAGCCAAAAGTGTGCTACTGCTTCCTGTGGGATGGCCATGCTGGGATCTGACCCCACCCTGCTGAACAGCAACACAACACAGCCTCCCTGGTCTCCTGCCTTGGTCCTGCACTGGCCATTGAGGAGGTGACCTGTCACAGGAACAACTTCAAGCTCTCCATGTCTATTGCCCTGATTATTTTATAGTACAGATGTTTGGGGTCTTGTTCCCATCTCTCCCTTGACACCACTGTTATTCTCATATCTCTCCAGCTGTAGGAAGCCCGTGGCTCCTTAAGTGCTGGATTCCAGGCACTCTTGGAGCCTACATTCCACTCATGATGAAATCTGGCACATCACTGGGCAACAGCCTGAAGAAGCTGCCTAAACCATAGCTGAACTATAAAGCAAGTTATAAGTCATTGCATTTCATAGATTTCCAACTGATTAACCTCATTCTAGAAATTTTCAGGGATGACAAAGAAAACTTTCCATACTCATTTACTTTAACATCACTTTTTAAAATTAATAACCATCATAAATTTTTTATGTTGCACTTCAAATGCACTCCCAGATGAAAGGGCAAGAGTTAAGGACTGTGCTGCCTCTGTTTCCACATCTCAATCTTTCCTCTTCCAGGTTAAACTGACCCCAGGGACAGGATTTGCCAAGTGGGAGATGAGTTAAATGTTTTGACTAAAGTGGCTCTTGGCACGTGACTTGCACAGCACTGAATTTGCAAGGTTTACTTCAAAGGCACTTTCAGATATCAGGTTGCCCATCTCCCAGCACCACAACATGCCTCCCCTTCCCTGCATTTTCTTGTTTATTTCAAGATATAAAAACCACAGAGCAAAGCAAAGCCGGGAAATAACACGGCAGGACAGGAGGTGGAGAGGGGTTTGTGGCCCAGGTGGGGCAGGAAGAGGCCACAGCACAAGTTCCATGACGCCACAATCGAGATCTGGGTCACTACTGATGCTCGTCTACACCCGACCACAAAAACCACATCCTCTGGAAAATGCAGCACAAATGGGGTGGGGGTGGCACGTGGCAGGGAGGGGGAGAAGCTGTGGAAAAGAACAGCAGACGTTAGACCGCAAGCCAGAGTGGAATGAGGTGAAGGTGTCCTCCCCTCCTACCCCTCACCACAGCCTGCACTCGGGGAGTTGTTTTGGGTACAGCAGGAAGGACTGAGCTATGTATAGAGTGGGCAGGGAAAGGAGGGCAGAAATGCATTATAAAGTGCAGTGGGGAGAGCTCTTAGAATTGTGTCAGATTTCTGAGTTTGCTGATAGGTCTCTGCACCATACTTACAGACTGAATCTGTGCAGAAAAATCCTTCCACTTCTCCTGACCTGGATGAGAAGAAAGGATAAAGGGGCAGGCCAGGGTCAGGGAAGGAGGTTCTGCATGGTCCAGCTTTAGCATCCTCTCCCGTCTGTCACCTCCTGTGGGTAGAAGATGAATTTGTGTATTTTTTCAGGGTTTTGTTGGAGAAAATATCCTGCCCAATATTTTTCACCTCTCATCAAACACAGCCCTGTGCACAAACCATCCTCTGTTATTTTCCTCCTCCTCTTTGTGTGACCAGGGACCCGGGTGCTGACTTTATAAGGACCAGAGCTTGAAGGTGTCAATGGATTTGTTGAAGCTTATTCCAAGGTGGGAGGAGCTCTGATAGGACTTGGATTCATCGTAGATTCACAGAATCCCAGAATGGTTTGGTTTGGAAGGGACCTTAAACATCACCCAGTGCCACCCCTGCCATGGCAGGGACACCTCCCACTGTCCCAGGTTGCTCCAAGCCCCAGTGTCCAGCCGGGCCTTGGGCACTGCCAGGGATCCAGGGGCAGCCACAGCTGCTCTGGGCACCCTGTGCCAGGGCCTCCCCACCCCTACAGGGAAGAATTCCATCCCAATATCCCCTAACCCTGCCCTCTGGCAGCTTGAAACCATTCCACCTTGCCCTGTCACTACGTCCTTTGTGAAAAGCCCCTCTGCAGTTGTACTTTCCCTCAAGAATTCAACTGCCGAGCTAATGGCGACTGGAGGAACCGTAAGCAGGTAAGAAGCAGGAAGAAGGAAAAAAGAAAAAAAAAAGAAAAAAGAAAAGAAAAGAAAAGGAAAAAACAAACAAAACACCTCCACAGCAAAGCCTCGCGTGTCCTCTGGGCCAGCCCCCGTGCAGTTCCGAGCAGCGGCCAGGGGAGGGCCCAGCTCAGGGCCCGCAGCGGCTCCGTGCCCGAGCTGAGCATCCTCACCTGTGGATGTGCTGCTCCCCTGCCCGGGCACGGCTCAGGGCCCTTCTCGTGGGAGAGAAGACATGGACGGATTATTTACCATCTGTGTTGGGTCTGAGCAAGGTAAAGTTCCCAGCCCTTACAGTGCTGTGCTTTGCATTGGCAGCTGGAAGGGTGTTGATTACAGAGCAGTGTTTTGGCTGCTGCCCCTCTGACATTCCTTCCCCGAGCAAAGGGGATGGGAGTGGGCGAGATTCTGGGAGGGGGCACAACCAGGCCAGCCGACCCAAAGTAGCCAAAGGGATATTCCATACCATTTGACATCAGCTCAGATATGTAAGCTAAGGGAGAGAGGAGGAAGGGGGAGCATTCATGAGTTTTCAGTGTTTGCCTTCTGGAGGAACCCTTACCAATGCTGAAGCCCTGCTTCCTGCAAAGTGTCCCAACATTGCTGCTGATAGGAAGAGAAATGGACTTTCTTTTTCTCTTTAGCCCATGTGTGGGCAGATCTCTGCTTCTTTCTCTCTTTTACTGTAATAAAACCGCCTTATCTCACCGTGCTGGTCATTCTCCATCTTATTCTCTGTGCCAGTGGAAAAGGGAGTGCTAGAGTGGCTGAGTGGGCACCTGGCACCCAGCCAGGGTCAGGCCACTACGCCAACCCTGCACCCTGCGAGTCCCTGCCTCTCCCAATGCTGCTGCCATTGCAAACAAGTCCAGAAGTGGTGTTGCCCCAAGCTGGCACAAGTTCTTTGTCCCTGACACAGACCCAGACTCCATCCTGTGGGACAGAGAAAACTCTGCTCCCTCACACCACACAGCCCGTGTTTGGCAAGAGATTTTGGAGCCCCACGTCTCAGACTGTTACAGGTTTAATGGCTGCAGCACAGCTGGAAATGTTAAAAAGGTGGCAAACGGGAGCCAGAATAGAATTCTGAGAGGTTGAAGCCATCAGAGCCCCAAAGTTCCATGTCCTCAGTGCAGCACACAAACATTTCCATGCCACAGAGTCTCAAGGCTCTCAAGGTTTTGCCTCTCCAGTGTTTCAGCTGCAGAGAAAACCAAACAAGACAAAGCAGGATCAGTATGAGGACAGAACCTCACACATGAAGGTTCTAGAGAGACCTGAACAGACTCGATTAGTGGGCAAAGGACAATGGCACGAGGCACAAGGCCAAGTGCTGGTCCTGCATGGAGGTCACAGCAACTCCCTGCAGCTCCAAGCTGGGGGAGGAGTGGCTCAAGAGCTGTTCAGCAGAAAGGGACGTGGCAGTGCTGGTTGCCAGCTGGCTCAATGTGAGCCAACAGTGTGCCCAAGTGGCCAAGAAGGCCAACAGCAACCTGGCCTGTATCAAGAACAGTGCAGTCAGAGGTGATCATCCCCCCGTACTCAGCCGTGGCGAGGCTGCAGCTCAAGTGCTGCATTCAATTCTGGGCCCCTCACTTTAAAAAGGAGTTTGAAGGGCTGGAGTGTGTCCAGTGAAGTGCAGCAAGGCTCATGAAAGGACGAGAAACCAGTTCTCTTCTGAGGAATGGCTGAAGGAGCTGGCGTTGTTTAGTGTGGAGATGAGGTGGTTCAGAGGGGGTCACATCACATCTCTGACAGGTTGTAGTGAGGTGGGGTTGGTCTCTTGTGCTGTCCCTGCAGTGAGAGGACCAGGGGAATGGCCTTGGGCTGAGATAGGGGAGATTCAGATTAGATCAGGGTGGGCAGGCCTTGGAAGGGGCTGCCCAGGGAGGTGGTGGAGTCACCATCCCTTGTGTGTTCAGGAGGCACCTGGATCTGGCAGTGGGTGATGAGGTTTAGTTACAGTGGATGGTCTTGAAAATCTCTTCCAGCCTTAATTCTGTGATTCTGAGGGGGGGGCTTCACCATGGCCCCAGAGCAGCTCAAATGCCACTCTGAGGCACTGCCAGCTGGGCAGTCCACCCCAACATCCCTGTGTTTATCAGCAGATCAGAGTGCAGGGACACTGACACCCTGGCGGGGTGGCACTATCACTCACAGGCCTTAGCGAACCTCAAAGTCCAGCTGGGGCATCCAGAAGTGGCCCACGTGTCTCTGAGGGATGTGGGGGTCTGTGGGAACTGGGTACACCTGGGGATGTGCTGGAGGACACTCCCTTCCCTTTGTGACCATGAACTACAGCCTCATCTGAATTTTCCACAGCTTTGAAGGCCAGGGGCACATTGGCAACAGATTCTGTAAGATCAAAAGGCAGGAACGAGGGAGATGAAAAGGGTGGCTGACAACTGAGTCTCCATGATCACTTGTTTCTTGCTTCCCATCAAAACTGGGGCGCAGAAAAAAAGCCTGCTGGGTAGAAAGGAAGGGAAAGAGGTAACACCAGGGAGTCATGCCTGAGAGGGAACCTGGATGCAGGAGAAGCTCTGTATTTGTCACCAACATGGAAAAGGCTGCAGTGTCATAAAGGATTTTATTGATAGGAGGGATCACAGCTACACAATGAGGCTGCAGACTCCTCCACAGGACACTCTGGGGGGGAAGAATCTTGAGCCCTGCATCCCCTTCCTCCACCAAGGAAGAAGGTGAGAGTGTGCTGGGCACTTCCCCATTCCAGGCTTTGTCATCAGAATTCAGGAGCAGTTCAAGACCTGGAAAGAGAGCAGGTAATGGCAGCAATGTTACTGCAGAGTGGAGGGGACAAAACTCCCCCAAGCCCCAGTGACCCTGTGGCCCCTTGCAACAGTAACAGGGCATGTCCTCCCTCCCCAACAGCCAGCTGTCCCTGTCCCCAGCTGCCTCATCTGAAAAGAAACTCCACACTTGGGCTCCAGCCACACCATGGCCTCTGAAAAGGACAACCCTCACAGAGCCCAGGACTTCGAGCTCNGGTTTAATGGCTGCAGCACAGCTGGAAATGTTAAAAAGGTGGCAAACGGGAGCCAGAATAGAATTCTGAGAGGTTGAAGCCATCAGAGCCCCAAAGTTCCATGTCCTCAGTGCAGCACACAAACATTTCCATGCCACAGAGTCTCAAGGCTCTCAAGGTTTTGCCTCTCCAGTGTTTCAGCTGCAGAGAAAACCAAACAAGACAAAGCAGGATCAGTATGAGGACAGAACCTCACACATGAAGGTTCTAGAGAGACCTGAACAGACTCGATTAGTGGGCAAAGGACAATGGCACGAGGCACAAGGCCAAGTGCTGGTCCTGCATGGAGGTCACAGCAACTCCCTGCAGCTCCAAGCTGGGGGAGGAGTGGCTCAAGAGCTGTTCAGCAGAAAGGGACGTGGCAGTGCTGGTTGCCAGCTGGCTCAATGTGAGCCAACAGTGTGCCCAAGTGGCCAAGAAGGCCAACAGCAACCTGGCCTGTATCAAGAACAGTGCAGTCAGAGGTGATCATCCCCCCGTACTCAGCCGTGGCGAGGCTGCAGCTCAAGTGCTGCATTCAATTCTGGGCCCCTCACTTTAAAAAGGAGTTTGAAGGGCTGGAGTGTGTCCAGTGAAGTGCAGCAAGGCTCATGAAAGGACGAGAAACCAGTTCTCTTCTGAGGAATGGCTGAAGGAGCTGGCGTTGTTTAGTGTGGAGATGAGGTGGTTCAGAGGGGGTCACATCACATCTCTGACAGGTTGTAGTGAGGTGGGGTTGGTCTCTTGTGCTGTCCCTGCAGTGAGAGGACCAGGGGAATGGCCTTGGGCTGAGATAGGGGAGATTCAGATTAGATCAGGGTGGGCAGACCTTGGAAGGGGCTGCCCAGGGAGGTGGTGGAGTCACCATCCCTTGTGTGTTCAGGAGGCACCTGGATCTGGCAGTGGGTGATGAGGTTTAGTTACAGTGGATGGTCTTGAAAATCTCTTCCAGCCTTAATTCTGTGATTCTGAGGGGGGGGCTTCACCATGGCCCCAGAGCAGCTCAAATGCCACTCTGAGGCACTGCCAGCTGGGCAGTCCACCCCAACATCCCTGTGTTTATCAGCAGATCAGAGTGCAGGGACACTGACACCCTGGCGGGGTGGCACTATCACTCACAGGCCTTAGCGAACCTCAAAGTCCAGCTGGGGCATCCAGAAGTGGCCCACGTGTCTCTGAGGGATGTGGGGGTCTGTGGGAACTGGGTACACCTGGGGATGTGCTGGAGGACACTCCCTTCCCTTTGTGACCATGAACTACAGCCTCATCTGAATTTTCCACAGCTTTGAAGGCCAGGGGCACATTGGCAACAGATTCTGTAAGATCAAAAGGCAGGAACGAGGGAGATGAAAAGGGTGGCTGACAACTGAGTCTCCATGATCACTTGTTTCTTGCTTCCCATCAAAACTGGGGCGCAGAAAAAAAGCCTGCTGGGTAGAAAGGAAGGGAAAGAGGTAACACCAGGGAGTCATGCCTGAGAGGGAACCTGGATGCAGGAGAAGCTCTGTATTTGTCACCAACATGGAAAAGGCTGCAGTGTCATAAAGGATTTTATTGATAGGAGGGATCACAGCTACACAATGAGGCTGCAGACTCCTCCACAGGACACTCTGGGGGGGAAGAATCTTGAGCCCTGCATCCCCTTCCTCCACCAAGGAAGAAGGTGAGAGTGTGCTGGGCACTTCCCCATTCCAGGCTTTGTCATCAGAATTCAGGAGCAGTTCAAGACCTGGAAAGAGAGCAGGTAATGGCAGCAATGTTACTGCAGAGTGGAGGGGACAAAACTCCCCCAAGCCCCAGTGACCCTGTGGCCCCTTGCAACAGTAACAGGGCATGTCCTCCCTCCCCAACAGCCAGCTGTCCCTGTCCCCAGCTGCCTCATCTGAAAAGAAACTCCACACTTGGGCTCCAGCCACACCATGGCCTCTGAAAAGGACAACCCTCACAGAGCCCAGGACTTCGAGCTCCCAAAGCTTCTCCTGCAAAGAAGAATGGGGAATCTCTCTCATGAGGGAGGAACGTGGGTAAGTTTGTGTAACAGTCCTAGTTAAACTCTTTAATTATAAAAGCCAAAAAATATATGCTCAAAGCCAGAAAGCCATAAATCCTCACTCTGTGCCAACCCAGAGGACAACAGCTCAGCTACACTTGGCTAGGATGAAGCTGGGAGCTCAGGAGACTCCTGGATTCACTCTTGTTCTAGTTCTCCCCCCAAAAATCACTGCGGTGCTGTGGTTGCCCCTTTTGTGATCCCACAGATCAGTACCTGGCAGCCTCTCCCAGAGCTCAGCCAACAAAATTGATGACGACGAGATGGAGAATGGTGTTGGCAAAGAGGAAATCAGCAAACGCCCGCTCCGGTGAAATGCCCTGGAACTCGCCCTTGTTCTGGGGGTTGATCTGGATCCGGAGGCAAACTGCACAGCAGAGAGAGAATGAGCCATCAGTGAGCACAGGAGGAGGTCATGGTGGGAAGCACAGCCTTCCTGGGGCAACCCAGCCCAGTACGGGTCACTGTTCCACCAGGGAACTCCTGGTTACTCCTTTGTTACTACAGACGAGCAGGACACTGTCAGGGAATTGTCACGGGGCTGTCATGGAGCCAGTGCTTCCACAGCACCACAGACACCACAGAGTGCCCAGAATTCTGAGGGGAACAGGCTCAGGGACTCACACAGAGTGTGGATATTCCTATGTCCTCCACTGGGTGCGTTAGAACACAGAATGATTTGGTTCAGAACAGACCTTAGAGATCATGTCATTCCAACCCCAGGGACACCTTCCACTATCCCAGGTTGCTCCAAGCCCTGTCCAACCTGGCCTTGGACACTTTCAGGGATGGGGCAGCCACAGCTTCCCTGGGCAACCTGGGCCATTGTCTCAGCACCCTCACAGGGAAGAATTCCTTCCCAATATCCCGTCTAACCCTGCTCTGTGTCAGTGGGAAGCCATTCCCTGTGTCCCGTCACTTCATCCCTTGTCCCAAGTTCCTCTCCAGCTGTCTTGGAGCCCCTTTAGGCAGTGAACGTGGCTTTCAGGTCTCACGGCAGCCTTCTCCTCTCCAGGCTGAACACCCCCAGCTCTCGCAGCCTGTCAGCTGCTGTGCTGGGGAGGGCTGCAGAGAAACAGGGCGTGTTTGGGGTATTCTGGGGAGCAGCCCCATGCATATGTCACTGCGGGACTCGCAGATCCAGAGCTGCCCCGCCGGGAGCAGAACGGGGAGCTCGGGGAGGGGCGGGGGGTGCTGAGGGTCCCAGGGGCTCCCCGGCTGCCGGGGCAGCTCTGAGCCCTGCTCCAGGACACCCGCTGATTACTGAGGATCCCTGCGATGTCCGCGGCCTCCGGGGGGGAGGCTCGGGGTAACCCCACCCCGTGCTGTGGCTGCCAGGGGATCGCGGGGCCGCGGCCGGCACTGACCGCCCAGGATGAAGCTGCCGACGGCGGAGATGAAGCCGCTGAGGAAGGAGTTGAAGGGGAAGGTGCCGACGCCGAGGCAGTAGCCGAACTGCAGCGCGCCAGTGAGCAGCACGTAGAGCAGGAAGGCGTCCAGCGCCTTGAGGCGCCCGGCGGTGCCGCCGCCGTACTCGGACAGGAAGCGCCGCGCCACAGCGCGCACCGAGCCCGCCATGGCCGCTCCCCGCACTGCGCGTGCGCGCACCGACGTGGCGGTGAGCGATAGGGGAGCCGCGCCTTCGGCCTGCGCATGCGCTGAGGGGTTCACGGAGTCCGCACCCCTGATGCTTTCCAAGAGCCAATAGGAGCCCAGAAGCGGCTGGGCGGATGGAGAGCCGTGCCTGCCAAGGACCAATCAGAGCCCGGTGCCGCTGCTGGGGGCGGGGTCCGGCCGAGGGGCGGGGTCCGGCCGAGGGGCGGGGTCCGGCCGAGGGGCGGGGTC
Source organism: Picathartes gymnocephalus (assembly GCA_013390045.1). NCBI lineage: Eukaryota > Metazoa > Chordata > Aves > Passeriformes > Picathartidae > Picathartes > Picathartes gymnocephalus. The sequence continues at coordinate 43,669 of WEKY01047196.1, forward strand.
CGGCCGAGGGGCGGGGTCCGGCCGAGGGGCG
>WEKY01047196.1:43753-65000 GCA_013390045.1 Picathartes gymnocephalus
GGCTCGGCCGAGAGGCGGGAGAGTATTTGTGGCTGAAGGAGCGTCCGGGGGTTCCTGGCTGAGGGACTGTCCGGGATTTACCACGAGGATGGTGGAAAACAGAGCTGCATTGCCCTGCTTGGAGCTGAGGAAAGTGAAACCGCTGCTTTCCTTTATTTAATTTTTTTTTTTTCCGTGAAAATTATCGTGCTACTGAGCCTGAAGTGAGAGCAAAACAACTCTGGCTGCTTTTAGGTTCAGAAAAGGGGAACGACACTTTCAGTAAACCAAAGCAGAACTTTTCTCTGTTTAAATCATTCCAGCCTTCCTATCTCTCCAAAATGAGGGTTGCCCTCGCTGTGGGCAGTGGATGATGTAGGGATCTCCCCTTTCTATAGGGTCCAATCCCCTGCCCAGTGGGCAGCCCCCTGGGTCAGGGACCAGAGGGTTTGATTACCAGTCATGGTCAGCAAGACCCCTGGTCCCCAGTAACCTCTTGCCTCTGCCTCACCCAACAGAATCCGATCTCCTCCAGTTAGGGAGACCCTCCACACATACTCAGTTTCTGCTTCATTGGCCTTATGGGTGTATTTTCCTCTTTATTTTACCCAGGGCTGCCCCCATGTACAGAACAGTATGTGTGGTCATTTGCTGAGCTCCCCCCTGGCATCATTAGTGGTTTCAGTTTTAATGAAGGGACATTCATGTAAAACTTCATCCTATGGATAACTTTGCACAAGCTTTTCAAGTTCATCAGAGGGGTACAGAGAATAACTAACCCACTCTGGTCGGAGGCATCTTAAATTGATGTCCCATAGTTCACAATTCTTTGTTTCTAGGATTAAGAGATTCATGTTGCTCATCCACCTCCTCCTAGACAGCCAACTGAAGCAACAGATTAAATTTCCCTTTCCACCGGAACTGCTTCATGCTCAGCAGCTCACTGTGAAGACTCCTTTTCCAGTTGTTCCTGCAATGTTTTCATTGACTCTTGTAAAGATCTTATTTCACTTATTTCTGAATTGCCAATCTCTTCTTTTGTGCATCCTGAACCAAGGACTGGTATTAGGAGAGGACAATCCCCATTTGGTTTGCCCTGGGCAACCATTCCTCTTCAATTGATCATTTACCCACCTTGGGTTAATGTCTTTCTCCCTGTTAGGCCTTTGAGGATCAGCTCAACTCTCTCCCAGAGAAAACCTTTCAGTGGGTCCAGAGTACACCAGAAGAAAGATCTGATGTGCCAGGTCATACCAGGAGTAACTGCCTGAGTTCCCAGCAGCAGAGACTGTTAGTATCTTCTCTCCCCTGCAATAGCAATTACCTGCTTCTGTCCTGTCCTAACTCCAGGTGCATCCTGGTTATCCTGGTACACCAAGAAAAGTGCAAGTTACAGATCTTGTAGAGACACTGTTCAGTGTTGTGCTTAACTCGGGAAAATTTGGATTTTAGAGGCAGCACATGAAAGCACCATGGCTTGTCAGTTTGCTCCCATCTGCTTGCAGCTCTCTGCTCTAAGGCAGGAACAGCTGTAGAGTCATTCTATTTTCCTTTCTTAAGTGTATTTTCTCTCAGAGTTATGCAAGTCTTGGACCTCTCTATTTTCCTGCTAATACTGATATATTCCATTTAGTGTCTTTTTGTCACTGTAACTTTTCTTGTCCTCCGAGCTGGAAGCATGAGGGTATATACACAAATCACAAAAGTCTCCTTTTGCAGGCAACAACAACAGACATTAGACTGTAGTCGTGTCTATTTTAGAAGTCTGCTGTGGGCTGGCAGTCACCTCACCATGGCTGTCATTGCCACATAGGTATCACCCCCTTGCCTCCATCTCAAGTTGAGCAGCTGAATGTAACTGGGCGTGGTCAGTAGGACAATGAAATAACTGTGTGAGGTGAGCCTTCGCAGAGGCCACCAATGAGCAAGGGACAGAAGAATAGTACCTAAAACTGCTGGAAAGCTGTGCCGTGGTATCACAGGGCACTGATTGGATTGACAGCTTGTGCAGACACTTGACTGTGGATCCCCAGTAAGAGATATGGGGGGAACACTGGACCCTGTGGACACAAAGAACCTGAGCTGGAAATGTTGTCTGCTGGTGCCAGGGCCAACTTTGGAGGGCCAGAGGTGCTTTTAACTCTGGCCCTCCAAAGCCAGAGGTAAGAGCAGTGGTCACAGCAGCACAGCCCTTCCAGAATTCATAGTCCTAGTATTCCCTAGACTGATGGATGCTGGAGATCTGTGATTTGACATCTCACTCTCAGTGAGCCACAACACCAGCAGTAGATGTAACAGCAAGAAGTGACAAATTACTACAAAATTTGAGTTATGTATTGAAACTCCTCAGCTCTTATCTCCATAGAAGAAGTTTTTACAGTGTATGAATAAAGAGTTAAGATTTCTAGGCCCCAATCACCATTGATGAGCTTGTATGATACTAGTTTTTTCACAATTTTTGTGTATTTGGTGTATACACCTGTGAAAGCTTAAGCCCACTAATGACATATGATGCAAGTCAAAATATAATTGCATCTATATTGCATGTATTTGCTAGATGATGGTAAGGCAGAGGAGTAGAATAGAGTGAGAGTAGCACACCCAGCCTCAAGTGAACCATAGCAGACGAGTCAGACAGGAGCTGAGTGTGATGAGCCCTGGTACAGACCATGGATTAACAGCTGGCAGAATGACACATGAACCTGCTGGAAACACATATCACAATCCCATCGTGAAGTTCCCACTTCTGCAGCAGAACTTCCTCATTACCAAACATCATATGCTATTGATTTATTACCATCTCTGGAAACATCAACAAACTAGAGGAAGTTACATTACAAATAAAGAGATGGGCTGTAGCTTGGAGTCGCTGTCTTTCCTCCTGTTCTAAATGGTTAATGATACTTTTGTTTATTTGTTCTTGGTGTGTGGTGAAGGAATTAAACCCAACCTCTGAATTGCTTCTCTCAGGAGGAGGGAAAGTATTAAGTGTCAAATGTGGAGTTTTGACTCTGCAGAACTGAGATTTTCAGTAATGACTGTCCTTTCCTCCTCTCCACAGCTACAAATGAGCTGACTGAGATGAGTGAGTCCTAATTTAATTAAGGATCTGGAGTACTCCTTCTCACTGACTTAGCAAATGAAGTTGGTTTACAAGTTCTTACAAGGGTGTTTCCTCCTCACTTTAGGTCTTTGCTTTAGGAATCCATGTTAGTCATTTCATTTCTAACAGTGAAGAGGGAACAGCAATAGTACCAAAGGGTGGTTTAGTACTCTAGTCACCATCCCTGGGAGTGTCCAAAAACTGAGTGGATGTGGCACTTTGTAATATGCTTCAGTGGGCATGGTGGTGTTTGGTTGAAGGTTGGGCTCGATGATCTTGGGAGTCTTTTGCAGCCTTTCTGGTGGTGATTGCTGTCTGACATTGCAATGTCTGCTCAGCCTCTGGCAGTCACGTCGGCAGCTGGGGGACCAGCTGTGCTGAGTGCAGTGAGCTGTGCTCCCTCACTGGTCCTGCACATGGCATTGGTAACCATACCTGTGGGTGCAGGCTGTGGAGCAGCCCTGGGCAGCCCCGTGGTCCCTGGGGAGGACATTCTGAGCACACCAGCAGTGCCTCTGGGACACTGCAGGGTCACTGCACACCGGGCTGCGCCCACAGGCTCTTCTGGCCAAGTGCTAAATTCTTGTTGCTTGGCACTTGTGGGACTGTGTTGGGACAACTGTGCACAGTATAAAAAAAACATCAAAGATGTTATTGGAATGGTGTGAGTCCAGTGGAGTTGATCAGAGAACTGGGGCTCATGACATATGGGGAAAAGCAGAGAGAAGACAAAGCTGAGAGGAGGGATCTGCCTGAACTCTCCACTGAGGGGGAGTTGGAGCCACGTTAGAGGCAGACTTCTCAGAACAAGAGGTATAGGTCATGGCTTAAAGTAAATCTTCACTGCACACAAGGAAATAAATATCCACAATGAGAACACCGGGGAAGTTGTGGCACTGCAGGGAAGTTGAGACATCGCCTTGCTTGGAGATATCCACACTTACCTAGAGAAGGTCATGAGCAACCTTGTCCAGCTTTGTTTTTACCAAGCATTGGACCTCCAGAGGTCCTTCCCAATGTCATTTTCTCCATGGTTTTATTATACTCTTGCTGGTTTCTTTACAAGTGTTTTCCCACAAGGTATTTTTTCAGATTTTGATTCCTAATTGGTCCCTGAGGTTTGACACAGTGAGGAAACACAAGACTGTAAGACACTGCCACTATTATATAAAGGAGCTGAAGAGAGAGGAAATTTAATTGCCAAAAATCAATTGTTAAACCAAGTTAAGGAGAAACAGAATCCGACTCAGAATACTTTTTGTACCATCCTGGATTGCTGTGGATATACTGGTAACTATCTGGAGCTTTTCTTGGAGTTTGGGTGTAGTTTTTTGAAGAATAGGGAAAGTTTAAAGGGACATTGACTTGGAAAACTGAACTTCTAGTCTTCAAACTAAAGTAAAAGCCTTTAGCTGTTACTGAGGGAGTTTCTTGGTTTAGAGGATGACTCTCAACTTCCAGATAATAAGTGTCCATCTGTGGTATTGAAAAATATGCCCTGTATTCCATATGCTTTGTGAGAGGGAAGTTGTTTTGTATTGGTGTTTTTTGAGAAACAACCATAAACCCATATGTTTTGCTGGGAAAAGGGCACTAAGGGGAAAGATTTAATAGGAATAGTGCATTAAAAAGAGTTGTAGCATCCCAGCTTATATCTATCCTTTTGGTGAGCTTTTGAAGAAGAACATGTGAGTGTCTTTTTTGATATGGGTTATGAGGTAAATAAGATGGGCTTGCTTTTCCTGGGAATTCATTGTGTCAGTGTTTACTTCAGTCATTAAGAAATGTCTGAAATGAGTCTAAAAGCAGATTAAAATATCCAGATAACATAATAGATAAAACCTGGGGAACGTGAGTGCAAAACAAGACAGGTCTCTTTTTAGGGCAAGGAGGGCTGGTGTCTGGGAGGAAGAAGGAGAATGCACTTGAAAACACACAGATGGGACCCGGCAAGCCTGCAAGAAAAGACTGTGATTGAAGGGCATCAGACAGAGTTTTCAGGTTTCACCTCACGAGATGATGGGATGGTAGTGTAGAGCAGCAGTACCATGGACAGGGTGCACTGGACAGAGAACATGTCTGAGCTTGGGGTGGGGTGCTGTAAGATGGAGGGATGCTTGGACATGGGGGCTCTGAAGAAGAAAGAATGTCCATCAGCATCAGAGTTGATCCACTGGAGCTGTAGAGCTGAGGGTAAAGAAACAGACAATTTCCCCACAGTTTTCTCATTCCCTTGCTGTGGCATCCAGTCATTGCTCTGTGCAGTTTGCCTTCTCTCAGTGGCAGCCAGACAGCCTTAACTGTGTAGCATTGCTGTCTTTCTCTCTGGCCTATTCTCTGAAAAGTCTCTACCTCTCTCTCTTTCCCTGTCTCCTTTTAGCTGCAGTAAGTTTCTCTTTGGCCATATCAATGTATTCTTGAACCAATCTAACCTGCTTCAGAGTCGGTCTATAGTGTGATTGCATTCCTCTGTGATAAATCTCTGGACACAGGTGAAGTACTCACTCTGGACATTTGGCTTTTTCCCATATTTGTTGGAGGGTGAATGTTGTCAGATCATTCAGAGAGACATTTGCCCCAGGGTCTATAACAGCTTCTGCACCTCTCAAGTGTGCAGTGAGGGAACTGTAGGAATCATTTCGACTGGAGCAAGGACTCAGTGTTACAAATGGAGCTTGGGACTCCTTTTACATGACCAGGATTTTTAATATGTTGTTACTGTGGCTGCTTCAGTCTTTTAAAAGGGTTTGTTGCTGGTATTGCCCTGTAGTGTTAGCAAAGCCAAACTGACACGTGTTCTCTTGTATTCCAGTAGTTCCCAAAACAGGTCTTTTCTTTTTCTGCCAGCAATGATGTCTCAATGAACCGCACAACTGTAGTGGAATTTGTCCTCTTGGGACTGGCAAACAGCCGCCATTTGGAGATCATCCTTTTTCTATTTCTTGTCATTGCCTATTTCTTGATCCTGCTTGGAAACATTTCTGTCATCACCATCACTTCTGTGAATAATTTCCTTCAGACCCCGATGTACTACTTCCTCAGGAATTTTGCCCTTTTGGAAATCATTTTCACCTCCACATTCCTTCCCAGCACCCTGTACAGCCTCCTGACAGAGAAGAAGACGATTTCCCTGCCTGGCTGTTTCCTTCAGATGCTGTTTGTCTACTACTTGGGTACCTGCACGCTTCTCCACATAGCAGTGATGTCCTTGGATCGCTACGTTGCCATTTGCCACCCTTTGCATTACACAGCTATCATGAACAGCAGATTTTGCCTGCAGCTGATCCTGAGCTGCTGGGCAGTGAGTTTTCTCCTGATGTTTCCTCCCACCATTATGACTGTCCAGTTGCCATTCTGTGGTCCCAATGTAATGAACCACTTTTACTGTGATGCTTCCCTGTTGTTGCAGCTGTCCTGTGCAGACACAGGGTTCATCGAAGAACTGATGTTTATCATACTCATTATCATCCTCCCTGGTACCTTGATAGTAACTGCTGTTTCTTATGGTTGCATTATCGTCACCATCTTGCATATTCCATCTTCTGCAGGTAGGAAGAAGGCATTTTCCACTTGCTCAGCTCACGTCATAGTGGTGATGATGTTTTACAGCACGTGTATTTACAGGTACATCCGCCCAGCACAGCGAGGTGGGCAGGACTCTGACAAAGTTCTTTCTTTATTCTTCTCTGTGCTGACTCAGATGCTGAACCCATACATCTACTCACTCAGGAACAAGCAAGTCAAGCAAGCTTTAAAGGAGAGCATTCTGAAGTTTTCTGGCTCCCTGAGGCAGCTGTGAACAGCGGAGTAGCCCATCCAAGTAACTGAATTGTTTTCCAGATGCAACATCTGTATTGTGAATTAAAGATTCTGATTTCAAGTGGTTTGTTATGTAACATAACATATGTATGTAACTAGACGTTATGTAACTCTTTCTGCTAGCAAAAACAGAAAATATGCCAACACAGAAAGGATTTTCTAGTCTTCTGTTACCTAGGGTCAGCTTTGCCTCAGCATTTTTCCCCCTTGCTGGGATGTGTTAACCCTAGCGAGCAACCAAATTCCCACTCACACCTTCCACCCCACAGTGGGACAGAGCAGAGGCAGAAAAGAAGGAAAACAAAAAACTCTCATTGAGATAAAGACAGAGATGGCTTGACAATTTCTACCAGGAGTGAATCATACTGGATTTGGGGAAAACTGATGTAATTTATTGCCAATTAAAATAGTTTAGATTGTGAGAAATGTAATTAAATACTAAACACCTCTACTTCCCCCTTTTCTGTGCTCAAGTTTATTCTTTCATTCCAGACTACTCCCCCGCTGTCCCCAGCACACACGGTGGGTGGGGAGGGTTATGGTCAGTGGGTGGTGTTTCCCCTCTGCTGCTTCTTTCCTCTCACACTTTTCCTCTGCTCCACAGTGGGTTCTCCACAGGCTTTGGAGAGCACATTGAGCTACCATGCTACAGAGCAAGTACAGAAATACCATTCTTATTAATATTTTCATTTTTAGAACTCCAGCTTCCACAAAGCTATGTTTGCAATCACTACCATACGCACTATAACCATCAACAAAATTTCTTGTCCTCCCTCTAATTCAGTATAAGATAATCCTTGAGTCCAAGTACAATTCAGGGAACATTTTGTTTCAGTCATAACTGTAAAGACATTTCCAGGTTTGGGGCTGGCTTTGGCTGTGTCTAGTGAATGCAGAAATCTCCAGCAGTAATTTTCACAGCTGTGTGGGTAGTAAGGAGAGCTTGGAATGGTCCTTTCCACTTTTGCTTAAGTGGTTCTTCACTCCAAGTCTGGACATATAACCAATCTCCCGGACAGTGAGAGTGTGGTTGAACATCCAAGGCTACTGGTGATGCTAAAACAATAAAACTGTGCAAGGATGAGAGTGTTTTTTTCCCAAAGTTTCCCACACTCCCTCAAATTGTGATTCCTTACTGTGTGTCATGCTCTGTTTATAATTACAGCCTGACAATCTCCCATAGAGGATTTCATATGAAATTACCTTCTCCTTGGAGCTTCTGAATTCTAATTCTCAGCAATGCCAGGGGAGGAGCCTGTGGCCACTTAAGTGACGCTTCCTGTCAAATTTGACCAGTGGTCTTGTTGAACCTCATGCCCTTGGTCCTTTGGACACTGACTGTTCCCACTGACTGTGGCATTGCTATGTCCAGGTGTGAGTGCCTGCACAGAGGTTATTTGTGTGTGCAAAAATATTTAATGTAAATAGTGACAGCAGGTCCCTGGAAATTCACTTGTTCCTAAATAAATAACAGGCAACAGACTGCCGATCCCTTTAAAAAAAAAAAAAGCCTACAAAAATAATAGTAAGAGACAGGAGAGAAGAGAGAGAGGAAAAGAAGAGAAATGTATAATTATAATGACTAACATTGTATTGAAATTAAAAAATTTAAAAACATTTCTTCTCATGATTTCCTTCAGTAGCTGTTATATTTTCTAGTTTGTCCCAGCTCTAACCCCAGCTGGCAAACAAGCACCACACAGCCACTGGCTCACTCCCCCAGGGTGGGATGGGAGGAGAATTGGAAAAAGGTGTAACAGGGCTGGAGATAAGAACAGTTTAATAATTGAAATAAAGGAAAATATAATACTAATAATAACAATGATAATAATGAAACAGAGAGGGAGGAATAAAACCCAAAGGAATTAAAGAATGCACAGCACAATTCCTGTCCTGACCAATGCCCAGCCCATCCCTGAGCAGTGGCCGGTGCCTCCCAGCCAACTCCCCCCAGTTTGTGTACTGGCCATGCTGTTCTGTGGTGTGGAATATCCCTTTGGCCAGTTCAGGTCTGCTGCCCTGGCCCTGCTCCCTCCTGACTTCTTGACCCCCTGCTCAATGGCAGAGCCTGGGGAACTGAAATCTTGTTTTAAAGTGAACACTAAACCATCCATGTGCTATCAATACTATTCTTATACTACTGAATCCAAAACACAGCACTGTTCCAGCTACTAAGAAGAAAATTATCTCTGTGCCAGCTGAAACCAGGGCAATATGGCATTTGATGATGAAATTGTCACCCACTGAAGAATTCCTCTTTTCATTTCTTCATTAGATTGAAGATTTCTAAGTCATAGCTTGTGTCAGTTGGCTGGAATATCAACACTCTCTGACCCTGCAGGTTTCAAAAAATTTTGCCAAATGAAGTAAGTCATACCATTCCTTATTTTCCTCAATGTTTTTTCTGTATATTTCATTTTTTCCAAGTCTTAGAAAATGCATATTTCAGTTTTCCACTGGTGATATTGGTCTGGTGTGGTTGCAATACATGACTGTCAGAATATCCTGCTGCAATTCTGTGTGGTTCTTTCCAGACTCAAGGAAATTATTTTGTTACAAAATTTGCATAAGGCAAAATGAAAAAAAAAAAAAAACCCAATAATCTCTCTCATAAATTATTGTCTGGAGAATGTTCGAGAGCTGCTTAAAAAGAAAATAAACAGTACAGCCATGCAACGCTAACAGTGTCATCTTCCATCTGTAATTTCTTAGTAATGAGGGATCAATGATTAAATTCTTGATGCTTTACAGGTTGTGATGCATTTCTTATCAACTTGATACGTGGCAAATGGGGACTGTAGAAATAAAACAGTCATCGCAGCATTTCTGACCCTGGTATTTGGGAACATCCCAGAAATGCAATCTTTTCTCTTCCTCCTTTCCTTGTGCTTCCACCTGCTTTTCCCACATCACTGTTATTACACTTTTTTATGGAAGGTTAATAAGCGTCTTGCCAAAAACCAGGACTGTCAGAGCACTGAATAAAGTTTTTGCATTTTTTTACACTGTTGCAACTCCACTGCTCATCTACAGTCAGAAGTAGAGAAGTGAAGGATGCTCTGAGCAAAGAAGTCAAGAAATGTGGTATTTCCTAAAGGTTAGGAAGTTGTAACCATTTTTCCCCTAGAAGACAATGAAAGAAAAGAATGTATTTGAGGAAAGCATCTCATTAAATTTTTAGCCCTCAGAGCCTGTGACATTTACCCCTGACTTTTTACTATCAAATTGGCTAATCTGATTGACTTTAGCTGCCCAAGTGAGGCCGAGGCACTTTTCTGTGGAAAAGGGCTGTCTCTTTATGAACTGCACCAGTTCAGGTTTCATCTAAGCAGTGATTCCCCGAATCAGCTGATTGCAATCCCACTCCTCTGAACAGTGTTCCATTTCACTTCACCAGAAGTAAGTGTTAAGGACAGCTGAATATTAGATTAATAATTTAGATCTAAGGAATGATTTTTTTAGACATCTAAAGATAGGTCAGAGGAATGAATCGAATTCAGAGGGAACAATCCAATCTCTGGTTTAGAGTAACTATACCAACATGACTATAATTGTCTCAGTGGATGTGAATGCAACACAGTTGATTGCATAGCTGAAAGTGTGATTTTTTTTTTTTTTTTTAAATTAAATTACATGCTGGTAACTCTTAACTGGTTCACACTTTTAGACATTTCATATTCATATTTGTTTGTAATTGTCATCTCACCTGCTTTCAGTCATTTATGTGAACTTCAAAACTTTTCTTTTCTAGGCCAAACACTGTTGGCAAATGTAAATATGAGTTCTACAGACATGCCTTGCCCAGCATCCTCTTACAAGGTTTATCTCAGTGAGTAGACAAGGATGTGCTAAAGGTCAGGGCCTGAGGTGCAACATTTAAACCTGTATGTTTGAATGCAGGGCTGACCCAGGTCGGGGTTGAAGGAGGGAGCTGGGAGTTACGGTGCCTGCTGGGTCCTGAATGTGTCCACAGTGTGTGTTGCAGTCACTGATTTTCAGACACTGTGTTGCAGTCACTGTGTGTGTTGCAGACACTGTGTTGCAGTTGCAGTGTGTTGCAGTGTTGCAGTCACTCTGTTGCTGTCACGCTGTTGCAGTCACTGTGTTGCAGTCCCTGTGTGTGTTGCAGTCACAGTGTTGCTGTCACTGTGTTGCAGTTGCAGTGTTGCTGTCTCTGTGCTGCAGTTGCAGTGTGTTGCAGTGTTGCAGTCACAGTGTCGCTGTCACTCTGTTGCAGTCACAGTGTTGCTGTCACTCTGTTGCGGTCCCTGTGTGTGTCACTGTCACTCTGTTGCAGTCACAGTGTTGCAGTCACTCTGTTGCAGTCCCTGTGTGTGTCACTGTCACTCTGTTGCAGTCACAGTGTTGCTGTCACTCTGTTGCAGTCCCTGTGTGTGTCACTGTCACTCTGTTGCAGTCCCTGCGCCTTGCAGTGGCAATGTCTGTGCTGAGCGCTGCAGCTGCAGCCTGGAGCGCAGGCTCTGTGCCTCTGCCAGTGCTTCGAAGAACAGGCTTGGCAAGGTGGGTCCGTGGCATTTCCTTTCCGCTGGCCATGTGGGTGGATTGCTGACAGGAAGCACCACCTTGGCACTACCTGGGCACTGCTGTTTGGCTTCTGTCAGGGAACGCTGATACAGGAGAAGTTTGAGGCTTCCTCAGCTCTCTGTAATCAAAGTCTGGGAGTTTGTGCTCTAATGAGCCCTGCTGGGAACACTTTGTCCAACTCTGTTTCTCCTCTCACACCTCGCACTGGGCTCCATTAAAGCTCCAAGTAAGTTTGTTTCTGCTTCTGCCTGTCCTTTCCTCAAGGCACTTTGCCAGATTTGGCTCAGCTCGGAGGAACAGGGAGGTGGTACCACGGTCCTGCGGGGGCTCATTAAAACGCTGACAGCTGTAATGAGCTCTGTGGTTGTTCTGCTGCTGCTCCCCACAGCGCTGTAAGCATTTCGTGGTTAATTAGGCAGCTCCCAGCTGTGCTTCAATGAATACCTACAGCATAATTTCTGTTTGTCTTTTGTTCTAATTATGTGTGACAGGGAGAATGGAAATGAAAACAATTTAATAGGGAATTAGTCCAGCTTATACCCTGATGGGAAGCAGGCAGAGAGAGGAAAAGTATCTTTGTGATCAAGAAGGGGAAGGCCAGAGTCAAAGTTTGATTCACGTGCTGGCAATAAGACAATTCTTATTCCAATCTCTTCTCCTATTACTGCAACCCACAGCAGTGCCAAAGGCTTTGTTTATAAAGCCTTTCTCTGCTCAAATTAGTGCTACTTTTACCTGATGTTCTAATTATACACCAAAACAGAAGGAATATTTATCACCATTGCAAAAGGTTTTCAAGGCCTTTTTTAATGATTGAAAGAAAAAAACTTAATTAACAAGAAAGTCATATCTTTTACTCTGATCCCCCTGAACTCCAATTTTCCTAGGACATGAACCTGAAAATAACTGGCTCAGTGGGAAGATGGACAGGCAATAGGAATTTTCAGGCACAATTAGAATAAGAAATATGTAAACAATAAATTAGGAAAAATGGAATATCTGTCTGGAGATTGTGATGAGTTGTGTCTGGGGCCTGTTGCAATACTACAAGGGTAATAGTTTTAAATTAAAAGACAGTAGATTAGCCTTTTAGTTATTAGAATAGGTATAAGAAAGATGATTAGCATCTTTATTATTAGAGTAGATATAAGAAAGAAATCTTTTTATGATGAGAGTGTCAAAACAATTAAATGGGCTGTCCAGAGAGATATTAGATGCCCCATTCCTGGAAACATTCAAGGTCAGGTTGGATGGGGCGCTGAGCAGCTTGGTTTAGCAGGTGTCCCTGCTCATTGCATAGGGGTTGAATGAGATGATCCCTTACAACCCCAATTATTCTAGGATTCTGTGAGTGTTTCCAGCAGCTCAAGGGAGCTGATCCTTCCCCTCTACTCAGTACTAGTGAGGTGGCAGCTGGAGTACTGTGGGCAGTTCTGAGCTTCCCAGTAAAAGAGAGACACAGATATCCTGGGGAGAGTTCAACAATGGTATGGAGATGATAAAGGGACAGGAACATCTTTCCTCTGGGAAATGGCTGGTACAGCTGTGAGTTTTTACCCTGGAAAGAGCAGGTTGTGGTGGGATAATGTCCATGGAAATAAATATCTGAAGGTAGGCTGTAAGTGGGAGACATACATGATCTTCTCACAGTAGTGTGCAGTGACACGACAAGAGCTGATGGGCACAAACTGAAACCTGAGAGGCTCTGTCCGAGCATCAGCAAATATATTTGTTTGTGAGGGTGACCAAGCACTGGTACACGTTGGCCAGGGAGGTTGTGGTGTCTCCATGCTTGGACATGTTCCAAAACCACCTGGAACGGGTCCTGAGCAACAGGTCCTGAGCTTTTAGGTGGCCATGCTTGAGCAGGGGCATTGGATCAGATGACAACTGAAGGTCCCTTCCCATCTCGACCATTTTGTGTGTCGTGTCAGTGTGCAACAGAGTAGAAAACAGCTCCAGTTCATGCTCTGGTGACCATCTGTGTGCAAGGTTTCCTGACCGTGACTCATCATTCAGTGGTTTGCAGACAGTGTCTTCAGGGTGGGAAAGGCTGGGCTGGTTGCAGCACAAAGGTTTGGGTGATACAGCCAGAGCAGGAAAGGGAAGTGGTGTTGAGCAGAGTGGCCTCTGTGAGAACAGACCAGGGGCTGCTCCATGCTGCTCTCATAGCGGACACAGACGGTTCCAGAGGGCTTGACTATGGACCCACCTCAGACCAGGGTTAAGTCAATCAATGAAGCTGGTGGCGCCTCTCCAAAAAAATCCTTACGTGTAAAAAGGGCAAAATGCTGCATGGCAGTGAGGAGTGAGGCAAAACAAAGAGTGAGAGACAATCTTGTGAACAGCAAATCACAGAAGGAGAGGGCAGTGCTCCAGGCGCCAGAACAGATATTCCCCTGTTGTCCTTGACAGAGACAATGGGGGAGCAGGGATTCCTCTGCAGCCTGTGGAGAGGACCCCACTGCAAGAGATCCACGTTGCAGCTGGTGAATGAGACCATGGTAGAGCAGGTGGAAGTGCCTTGAAAGAACTTTGTGGAGAGTCCCTGTTGAAGCAGGCTTACCCTGCAGGACTGTTACAGCCCTCCTGAAACAGGATCTTAAAATATGCCCCATCTATCCAGGCAGTTTCATCTGGAGATTTGTCCTCCTTCCTGAATGCAGCCCAGAATGGGCTCAAGAGCATGTCCAAGAGGAGGAGCCAGGTGCTGGAAGCTTAGTTATCACTGAACTCCTGACCTGCAACTGCTTGCCCAAATGCCCGGTGGAGTGGGACCCAGAGGGCTTTAGGAGCTCGTCTGCTGCTCAGGGAGAAGTTTCTCCTTCTTTTCCCTCCTTGACAACAACACTGACATTGGTAAAGCTGATTTCTGCTCAAAACTTTGGCTTGTGATTCTTGGGCTTGAAAACTGACAGTGTCCTCAGCTGCACCAGGAGAAGCAAAGCCTATGGAGGGAAGTGTTTATTCCCTTTTAGGCATCACTGGTTAGACAGGCTCTGGAATAGTGCATCCAGTTTGGGGTCCTCCAGGATGAGAAAGGCTTGGATGAGGTGACCAAGATGGCCAAGGTGCTGGAAGATCACAGTGTGTTTGGTGAGACACAGGGAATGGGGGAGTTTCTTGGAGAACAGGAGGCTTAGTGGGACCTTATGGCAGCTCTGCAGTACCAATGGACACGCAAACACAGGCCCTTCAGAGAGGTACCTGAGAGGGGGACACAGCAAAGGTCACGGACTGAGAAAGCAGAGGTTCTGGTTTTTTTCAGGAAATCAGAAACTGACTCTGACAAGAATAGTGCAGTGACAGTGGTCTGGGGAAGTTCATCTTTCAAAGCTTGCAGGATGTGGCTGGGCTAAGCCCTGAGCAGCCTGGTCTGCACTGAGGGTTGATCCTGAATTGAGCATGAGGTTGTAACAATTGACTGCTAAGGCCCCTCCATGCCTGAATGAGTCTGGAATCCCGTGGTTTCCCTGACCTTTTGAAGACAAGTAGTTTAAAGGCCAATGTCATATGCCAGAGTCCTATAAAAAGGAGTTTTCTCAAGTTTCATGGTTCTTTTGAAGGCAAGCCTGTAGATTAGAGACTCTTTTGAGCTTTGTTTGTTCCTAGTGCTGCTGCCCAGGCTTTGTATTTGAGCTCTGCCCAAATCTGCAGGATCACAGTGAAGTGGAAGGGAAAAATTACATTGTCAACCACCTCACAGTTTGTCCCATGAAAGAGCACTTTTGATTTCCCACATTTCTCATGTCTTTGCCTAGGCAGGCAACTCCATGGTTCTTGCCTTGCTAATGTGGTGACTCACAGCCTCAGAACCCGTGTGGACAGGAGCACCTGGAGAGGAACACAGGAACGTGCCCTGTGGAGACCCTGTTCATCTTCCACACTGTCACTGGAGCTGCTGACTCCTCCTCTCCTGCCCACGTGGCACATGTAGACTACATGAGAGAGAATAAAGTGCTGCACCTGGAGAGGGGTATTATGAGGTGGAATTTGGGTGGAAAGGGCTTTTATGGGTTGGCCAATCAAAGCCAGTGTGGTGCAGGACTGAATGGAACATGTAGAGGGGGCACGTGCCAGATTGTGGGCATCCCTTGGTCCTTTCTGGCCATGTCACCATCCTCTCGACACCCAGCTCTAAGATATTTATATGCATTTATGAGATTTCCTCTCATTCTTCCCTTCCTAGACTGAACAGGCCCAGCTCCCACAGTCTTTCCTCATCAGAGATGCTCCAGTCTCTTAATCATTTTTGTGGCCTCTGCTGGACCCTCTCCTTGTCTTTCCTGTACTGAGGAGCCCAGGCCTGGACACAGCACTCCAAGTGTGCCTCACCAGGGCTGAGTAGAGGGGCACGATCCCCTCCTGGACCTGCTGGCCACAGTTTTCCTGAGGCACCTCAGGATCCTTTTGGCCCTCCTGGCCTCCAGGGCACACTGCCAGCTCATGGTTAACTTGTCACCCACCAAAACCTCCAGGTCTTTCTCTGCAGAGCTGCTCTCTGGCAGGTCAGCCCCCAGCCTGGCCCTTGGGGTTATTCCTCCCCTGGTGCAGGACCCTACACTTGTTCCTGTTGAACCTCTTTTGGTTTCTGTCTGCCCAACTCTCCAGCCTATCAAGGTCCCACTGAACAACAGAACAGCCTTCTGGTGTATCGCCCACAGCCTCCAGTTTTGCATCATCAGTAAACTTGCTGGGGTTACATTCTATGCCTTCTTAGATAAATGATCAGAAAAAAAAAGCCAAACAGAAATGCAGCTCTACGTCACACAAGGGATCAGGTTTGTCTCTGCAATACTGCTTTTGCCTCAGCCATATTTGACATTTTCTATCCCATCACCAGACCACAAGGACACCTCCTGGCCCAGTCAGGTCTGGGCAGCTGATCCAGTGGGGGAAAATTTCCAGTTCAACTCTCAGGCATTTTACAGGTGTAAAGAAAATGTTTATCTGAGTGTTGTGGGTTGAGATGTGATTTTTTTCCCTGCAAGGAATTTGACAGCTTCCTTCAGGGCTGAGAGAGCCAATTAGCTGGTTAGTTCTAAGATGGACACTCTGTTTAGCCACTTAAGAAGCTGAATACACCTCTGTGATTCCCATTTAAGAAAGGAGAAGCCCGGGAATCTCTCTCTTGCTTCCAGCTTCTGAACAGGTAACAGGGCGCCTGCGCGGCCTGGTGGGGATGGCCTGGGCCGGGCCGGGGCCAGGCCCGCTTGGTTGGGCCCTGCCGGCTCCACAGTCGGGCCGGGTGCGGCTGAGATCCTGCCCCAGCTGAGTCCCGGCCTGGCTGCTGAGATCCTGCCCCAGCTGAGTCCCAGCCTGGCTGCTGAGATCCTGGTCACTCCTGCTCTCCCCTCTCCCCTGGAAAAGTCTGCAGCAGCTTCAGCCGCTGCCCAGCAGAGATCGTGTGACCAACAACAGTGCCCAGGAGACATACTAACTCTTTCAGGACACAGATGAAACTTACAGACATTAATTGTCTCTTGAGTAAGAGGAAAGAGTGAAGGCATGTGAAGAAACCAACATGGGGACCCCGAAGTCAGTGAAAAAGGAGCCGAAGACCAGAGGGAGGAGAAAGAGGAGATGCTTTAAGCTGAAATTCTTTTGTAAGGCCATGGTGATGGACTGTGATATATTGGACTATTCCTTGCAACTCATGAGTGCAGTTGGGGGGATGCAGTGTTCTAACTGCAGCCTGAGCAAAGGCACCCGTGCTGAAGCAAGCAGATGTTGAAGTAGCTGTGATCTATGAGAAACTTGAACAGACAGAGATGGGGAACCATGCCACAGAGATGACGGAGAAGAGAACCCTTGCCCCAGGGTTAGAAGAAGAGAACCCTTGCTCCAGGGATAGGAGGAACCTTGCTTCCAGAGAGAGAAAAGAGAAGATCCTTTGCTTTTCTACTAGAACAGCTCGTCATTAAAATAGTACCCCATTAGACAAAGATGAGCCCTCGAAAGCAGTTGTGGGAAGAGCTGTGTGTTGAGGGAAGGGACTTTCACACTGCGAACGGATTTCCTTTTCTGGGTGGCTGATTCGCTGTGATATGAGAGCCACGACAGAACTGTTTCTTGTGGAAAAGTCTCCATGGCATGGCAGGAGAGACTGCTCTCCCTGAGCATCTGAACTGAAGAAAGACTATTTTAGAGGTGGTAAACTGACTGACAGTCCCAGGTTTTGTTTCTTTACGTTGTTGGTGGGAAGGACAGAGGAGGGTGGAGGAAGGAGAAATGTTCTGAAAGTTAATTCTGATTCTTATTATTTTTCTTTAATTCTGTTAATAAAACTGTCTTTATACCTTTTAAGGTTTTAATTTCTCCTAATCCTTATTTCACAACAGAAAATGAGTAAATAAGTTTAGTGGGTGCACTGGTGTATGGCCAGAGTGCTCAACCCACCACATTAAATTAGTGCCCCGTGTGAGGATAGTGAACTAAAACCACTGCACTGAGGTTCAAGGACATTGAAAGGATAGACAGGCTGTAAACAGGCTGTAAACAAGCTGGCTGGTATTTAGTCTATCTAAGCATCCTAAGAGGGTTTCAAGTTGATACTAGAAACCCACATGATCTCCCCTTGGATATGGAGATGCTTCTGTTTCTGAAAGGCTGGATAAATGTT
Source organism: Picathartes gymnocephalus (assembly GCA_013390045.1). NCBI lineage: Eukaryota > Metazoa > Chordata > Aves > Passeriformes > Picathartidae > Picathartes > Picathartes gymnocephalus. Next base: position 61,822 of record WEKY01047196.1, read on the forward strand.
CTGTACAGGCTGTTGTATCAACCTGCTGGCTTGACTGCAAGAGGCTGATGGAGACAAGGGAGAGCATTTGCAGCATTTGAGGCTGAGACCCGTATTGCATGTCCTACCTAAAATCTCACTCAGGTTCTCCCAAAAAGTGTCATCTCCTCATTCTCACCCTCAGAGTTTGCATCCAGTTCCCAAGAAGGCTGCAGACACAAGCAAGTTTGAACATGCTTTTACTGATGGCCACAAAGCAGAGCAGGAGCAGCAATGGGAGAAAGGGAACAAAGGGAAGCTGTGTGTACTTGGGACCTGCATTTTTACCTTGCCACAGGGACTTTCCTTTGTGCAAAAGCCTGTGCCTGCACCATGGAGGCTTCTCTGATTCCAGTTCAGCTGCTCCTGGGATCTTCTGAGCACCAGCAGGTGTTGTGGAGAAGGGGCACCGAGCACTTTAGTCAGAGGATGGAGAGCCAGGCAGCTCCTGGAGCACAAACCTCCTCAGCTGCTCATGTATCCAGGGCTCAAAATAGGAGATTCTGGTAAACACCTCAGGGCAGAGGGAGCGTTTATGTCCATGAGAAACAATGCCATGAGCCTTCTGACTGCAGACTAATGGGCCACCAGAATCACCCTGTGGCATGAAAGGAGTGAGAGGGGTCAGACATAGAGAGGGGCCACAGCACAGCTCTCCCTGCCTAAAGGAACAAGTTTCCTCTTCCTTCCCTCCATGTGAAGAAACTCCTCTTCCAACCACCTCCCTTCCTCCAGACCCAGCTCTGCAGGGTTTGTAGTTGCCTCCCTACTCCTCTAAGCCCATCCATGAAACAATTCAGGCCTGAAGGCTCTTCAAGATTCAAAAGTTCAGAAAGAACATAGACCTACTTTAGACATGGGGAAATATCTAAGCCATCCTAGCAAGGATACCACAAAGAATCTACACACCGGAGCACTGGCTAGGCTCAGTAGCACATCCCCAAGTAAATAAAAAAGCAAATGATGTTGATAGTTGGGAAAATGCACCCCAATTCAGGGAGAACATCTGTTTCAGAGCTTCTGTGAGGACCCTCAGCTCATCATTCTGAAGGTCCTGGTTCATTCTGGTGTCCTTTTACTTTCACCTGAGAACCAAGCTGACTGTCCAGTCCCAACCTCCTCCCAAGTTTGCAGTCCAAAACAACACTTACAAGGTAAGATGCCTTTTTGTAGTCATCACCAACACAGATCATAGACTGACGCTGGTAATTAGGGAATTTCTGCTGACATTCTGCCTCATTTTGCACCTTCAGTTTCACTTCCCTCATCACATTAGTCCTGTTCCCTGTCACCGATGTCCAGCCCCAGCCAGGCACCTTACATTCAGCTTCTGCTCTCACACGTTCGTTGCTCCTGGGAAAGGAGATAAGTTGCACATTCTTATTGATCCTGGCCCTTGGCTTCAGCTGTCAGGCAGAGAGAACATGGGATTAGAGCCAGCAAAGGACTGGAAACAAGTTCACAGGTCTGGGGAGGTGAGCAGGGGGAGATGCCTCAGGCAGGAAGGATGTGTTGGGCCATACCTTCAGCAGCACAATGTCATTTTTGAAGCCAACAGCGGAATAGTTGGGATGGATGACCCAGTGTCCAACACGGATCTTCTGCTGGCTCGGTTCTCGGCCACTTATGTTGTGGGCTCCCAGAATCACAGTGATCCTTACAGTCCTGCCAGGAAACACCAACGTGTTCCAGCTGCATTGGCCACAGGAACACAGCCCCCAGTGCAGGTGCTGGGAGGGAGGTTGTGGTGGGATAAACATCCCCAGAGAGTAATTCTCAGCAAATTGTCCTCTAACCCGAGTTCCTGCCACAATCCAGCTGAGGATCCCTCACCCCACACTGACATAGGTGGGAGGTGCCCCATTCAGAAGAGAAAGGGAAGCAGGGAAGGGGAGACACTGGCCCCTCTTCTCCAGCAGTAGCTCTAAGCCATGGAAGGAACCATGGCCCTGGAGACCCCTGTGAGCATTCCTGTCCCCAAGGACACTCAGCCCCAGGTAGACAATTCCTGCCTTTCACAGAGGATAGCTCAGCTCTCAGAGATCCCTGCTCTGCCTGAAGAGACACGGAGTACTCTTTCTGTCCAGACCAGGACTGAGGCCCTTTGGGACTATGTGGGACTGGAAAAAAACACCTGTACAAGAAGGACAGGGTCTTACCCTTTTTTATCCACACAGTGAGCTGCTGAGAGCACTGCATCTGGGCGAATCAGGAACCCTCCACAGAAACCAGTTTGTGAGCCACTTTGAATTTTTAAATAAGCCATGTAGGGTCTGGAGTGGGGCTTAACTTCCTGTCCACCAATGATCCTTCCTGCAAGAGAGATGGGAAACGTTACTGTCACATAATGCTATTTTCTGCCAAGTTTGGAGCTGCATGAAGGGAGAGGGTTGTCTTCTAATGTCATATCCTCTAATGTCATCTGCCAATATGCCCTCCTTCCTGGGGCTGTCCAAGGCATTGCTGGTGCACAATGGGGGGAAAGACAAGCAGCACTGTCTAAGGATGACTGACCACACCTAGCCCTGGATGACTAAAATGCCATCAAAGGGCACAGCTCTAGTCCCTATAATGCCTCACTGGTTTCAGGCACGGTCTGAGCTGAGAGAGGAGAGAGGAAAGTAGGAGTGTAGAGATAGGAGAGAAGGCAAGGCAGGAACCTTGCCTGAGATTCCCTGCTCAGTGCCCATCTGTGCCCTTGCATGTGCTTGTCTAAATCCCATCTCTTTGTACTCACCAGCCCCAGCCCAGGGCAGAAGGACAAAAGCATTTATGAGCAGAGGGAGAAACAGCATCTTCTACCACAGTCCTGAGGAGCCAAACCAGTTGCTATGGCCAGGCAGGAGACAGGTGCAGAATGGCAGCCTCTATATATGTCGTGTGGAGCTGGAGCAGGAAACCTCAGCCTGCCTTCCTCTGTGTCATTTGCTGCTTTTGTTCTCACAACCCCCAGACTGTGGCTTGGAGAGGGGTTCATGACACATCTTCTGCATTTTTGTCACAATCTTCTCAGAAAGCTGGAGAGATCTGAGTTTGTTCAGAGCACCCACGGTTCACAGGGAGGGGAACGGGGTATCTGTTGAATGCATATCCCATTGGATATCTTTGAAGAGAGTCCCCTGAGACCCTGTGGGCTGATTCTGTTTGGATTTTTTTTTTTT
>WEKY01047196.1:67260-138034 GCA_013390045.1 Picathartes gymnocephalus
GAAGGGAAGGGAAGGGAAGGGAAGGGAAGGGAGGAAAGGAGGAAAAGGAAGGAAAGGAAGGAAGGCAAGGGGTGAATGATTCACAGTTGACAAGGAGTCACTTAAGATCGAAGAATGAAATTTGAGTGGCTGGAGTTGAATGAAAACTCTCCTACAAGAGATGGCACGGCCCCTAAAGGCACTCAGTCCAATTAAACAAAGGCAGCAGGCCACATCAGGCTAATTCTGTCCTTGGAGTCACACATCCCTTGATGTCTCCAGCTATTGCTCAGGCCTTTCAGGTTAGCAATTAATCACCAGCTGGTGAGGATGCAGAGTTCACAGCCCTAGACATGTAAGACACGAGTTGCCTGTGTCTGAAGGAGTCCCTCTGGTCCCACTTCACAGACAGTGGAGGGAGGGCTGCCATCCAGAGCAGCATTTCCCGTGCTGTTGTAAGGATGTCATTGTTTGCTACATCCCCTTGCCCACAGGGGGAGCACAGTTCGGAACAGCCATCCCTGACTCTTCTGAAATCAGATCAAAGCAATCCCACCTGTAGGGGAATTAGGGATTTCAAGAGGCTCTACTTAAACCAGGTGTCAGAGGCAGTTCAGATGTTCCCTTTGTGGGCAAAAAATAGAGATGCACTGAGATCTCTACCTTTTTAGCTGCAGCCAATTCAACTGAGTTGAAACAAATCTAACATATTCCTTTTCTTCCTCTCTGTGAGACAAGTCTTTGGCTCACTTTTTGTGGTATATGCCATGTACTAATGTCAACAGATTATTCAAGCTGTGGCACAAGATCATCTGCGTTTAAAATATAACTTTTAATCTGCAATGTAAGCTGACAGTAGGAATCATCAGCCCAACACCATCCCTAATGCAAGAAAACAAGGGAAATTCTTCTATCAAAATCTGAATGACCCATTTTGGAGGCACTGGATGGTAGAACTGCTGGAGGTAGGACACTTTACTTCAAAATGTCTATTGTGAATGTATAAAGAAAATTCAAGGAATAACTAAGGCTAAAACTTACTTAAAGGGCCTCAGAGTCACTACACACAAATTACATAAATTGAGAGTTGTTTCTGAGAGGTGTTCTGAATCAGAGAATAAAAGACTGTCAGTAAAACAATGGCTGCTGTGAGTGTTGTTGACTTTAATACAGAGCTAGTGATCAAAACAATAGTCTAAAACTTTCATAAGGGCTTGGAGAGCAGAATTAGGCAGTTTCCACTTCAGCTACATGGATCTGACAAGTTAAGAAATTCAGCATGAAGGTGTGCTGTTAGAGACTGCAGGGCGTTTTTCATGTCATTCTCTATCTGTCATGCATAGCCTATATTGAGATTTCTCTCAAAAAAGTGTCCTTTCATTCCTGTGTTAATGGAAACAGTCAAACCCAGAAAGATCCCTTTAAAATACATCAGACCATCAAATGTCTGAGAATATTAGGAGTTTCTTTATTGTGCCTCTGTGTTAAAGTCATCTGTGGCTCCAGGATCCACGGCTTGCACCTTTGTGTTGATGTCATATAACTCACAGAAAAAAGCTGTCCTATGTGAGTTACAGCCTGAAAGGGAAATCAGATGGAGTCAGCGCGAGGGGTGACGGGGTCATGGCAGAGCTGTGTGACTGCTCTTGCTCTGAGGCTGTGTCCTTCTGTGTGCCAGCTCTATTGACACAGTCCTTGTGTGTACAGAGCAAAAGGTGCTTCCCCGCTCTGTCCCCGTTTATGGACACATCTCTGATGCCAAAACACATTTTGTGCCTTCAGATTTGCTAGTGTAGGGCAGTGGCTGGGCCCTTTGGTAAGAGATGATGAGTCTGAAAGATGCAGAATTAACCACGCCTTTCTCCTCTGTCGCAGGCTGTTCTCTTCTCTCTTTCAGTGCCTCAGTTTCCTGCCCTGGGCAGTGAGAAAACACAGAGCTGGTCCAGCACTCCGTGAACATCCCATGCACAGCAACTGCTCAGGGGAATGAGGGCATGTGAGTCACACAGCAGCTGGTCCTGAGCTTCACCCACTTCACTTTCTTACCATTCTCTATGGGTACCTCTACCTCGAATTACTCCTTCTCCCTTTGCCTGTCTACAGACAGAATTTTGGTTTGGTTTACTTTGGTGCTGCTTTCCTTGGTCCTTGGGTGTTTTGGTGGACAGGAGTCGGCTTAGGTCTCCCCTTCACAGTTTCTACTTGCTCCACTTGGGAGTGCTTTCCCCAAAGATGGGTTCCTGGAAGTGTTTCTGTCCCGCTGACAGCTGGGGATTGATGTGAATATGAGCTAAAGTCTCCCACAGCCCGAAATTCCCTGGCTTTCATCTGAAGTTGAGTTGCCCTAAAGGTAACCTCAGATGTCTTGGAGGAAGACTGCCTGCCCTGTCAGTAGGAAAAACAGAGCACAAGGAGCAATGCCCACAGCTCCCTAAGGTAGCAAGATGGTTTTTCTTTCTTTGGTCTGTGGACGTTTCAGTTGTCATCTGGGCATTCCTCTCACTGCAGAAATTGTCAGTGGGACCATCTGGGAGCACAGACCTGACATCTGGGGGGAGAGCATATTCTCAGCCATTAACCCTGCACCCATGATGGAGCCACCCCTTAAATGCCAACTCCTCTTAGTCGAAGGCTTGGTCACTGTCTCAAACAATGACACTGGGAGGGCACTGACACCACGCACTTCCAGCACACACAGCCACTGCCCGCTCAATTTGCTCAGCCCACCCTGCTCTAGAGTTACGCCCTTTGATTCAGCAGCCATCCAGGCATTCCCAAGAGACTCCTGGTTTGAGTAACTGGCTGAAACACCGTAATCTTGGTGCAGTGACTACAGCTCTGACAGTCTGTCCATCTGATTCCTCCCAGATGGAGCCAGCAGAGGAACGAGATGCAGGAAACCACACCCTTCTGACTGACTTTGTCCTCTCTGGATTGTCCAGCCACCCAGAACTTCAGCACTTGCTGTTCTTCACAATCTGCTTAGTTTACACCATGACTCTCATCGGGAACTTTCTCATCTGCATGGTCACAGTGCACCCCACCCTCCACATGCCCATGTACTTCTTCCTCCGTGTCCTGTCCTTCCTGGACATCTCCACAGCATCAGTCGTTGTCCCCAAGATGCTGGTAAACTTCCTGTCAGAGGACTGGAGCATCTCCTACCTGGGCTGTGTCACACAGCTCTACTTTGTGGTTTTCTTAGCAGCCACCGAGTGGTACTTGTTGGCAGCCATGGCCTACGACCGCTACGTGGCCGTGTGCAGCCCCCTGAGGTACGCGGCCATCATGAACACCAGGGTCTGCCTCTCCCTGGTGCTGCTCTGCTGCTGCAGTGGCAAAGTTGTCTCGGTGGTGCAGACAGCCTGGGTGTTCACCTTGTCCTTGTGTGGGCCCAGGAGGATCAACTACTTCTTCTGTGACATTCCCCCTCTCCTCATGCTCTCCTGCACGGACACCTCGCTGTACGAAAAGCAGCTCATCTCAGCCACAGTGCTCGTCATCTTCACACCTTTCTGCCTCATCCTGCTGTCCTACGCCTGCATCATCTCCAGCATCCTGAAGATTTCCTCTGCAGAGAGCAGACACAAGACCTTCTCCACCTGTTCCTCACATCTTACTGTTGTAACATTGTACTGTGCAAGTGGCACTTTGATTTACTTACAGCCAAAATCCAGTAATTCACAAGACACTAAGAAAATCCTTGCTCTCATATACACAACTGTAATTCCCACATTAAACCCCCTGATTTACAGCCTGAGGAATAAAGAAGTGAAAGAAGTACTAATCAGAGTCATGGCTGTGTTGATGAAGAAATAAACATTTTCTTGTCCATGAACGTGTGGATTAAAAACCTTATTTCCATTTTTGGTGGGTTCCAATGGTTTACTAGTTCAGTGGAAGCTGCAGACACAAAGATCGATTTCACAACTGTAAATATTTTGTCTTTATTCTTTGCTTCAGAAGCAAATTATTTAGAATTTCTCTCTCCATTTCTTCCCTAGGAGTACAACATATATACCAGACTATTCTTCTGAAACAGATTATCTGTAATCCACCACACTTCCCATACCTAATTTAAGTATCCAGGTTGGAACTTCTCACTTCCTTTGCAAGAGTTCACCTCACCCTCTCACTGAAGAAATACTCTTTTACAGGGAACTTTTCAGGCTAAGCATACACTAATTGATAGGGACCAGGCTTTTTCTTGTAAGAAATTAGATTTTTGTTTCAGCAGCCAAATAGAGATAGTAACTTTGCATCAGGGAAATGGCTCAGTCATCTTGGACTGTGGGTGCAGGTGAGCAGCTCCCATCTTCTCTTAGCGCTGTGGAAAATTGTGTCAAAGGCTTTACTGAAGTCCAGGTAGATGACATTCAGAGTCTTTCCCTCATTTACCAAGGGAGACATCTTGTCAGAGAAGGAGACCAGATGGTCAAGCAGGACCTGCCCTTCCTAAACCCATGCTGGCCGGACCCAACCAGGTTTTCCTGGACCTACCATATGATGGCACTCGAGATGACCCTTCCTGGCACCAAGGTCATACTGTCAGGCCTGTATTTCCCCAAACCCTTCTTCTGGCCCTCCTTGCAGATGGGAGTCACATTTGTAACCTCCAGGCAGCTGGGACCTCCCCAGTTAGCCAGGACTGGTGATAAATGATTGCAGGTGGCTTGGTGAGTGTCACCACTGCCTTGGCCCCATGGCGTGGATCCCATCCAGCCCCACAGGTTTGTGTGCCCAAGTTGTGTAGAGGTCACTGACCAATTCCCCTTGGACTATGGGGGCTTCATTCTGCTCCCCATCACTGTCCTCTGGCTCAGGCAGGTGAGTACCCCAAGAACAACTGGCATGAATTGCAGCATCTTTTTGGCTTCCAAGCAGGATATATGGGAGCCCTCAGCAGGCTGAAAAAAGGGCTCAAAAGCGTAGGTGTTAACAGCAGAGACTGCAGAAATGAGGCTTGTCCATTTCTCAACAAAGAAGGGTTGCAGAGCACTGCACTGTACCTCACAGCCCTCATGGGCTCTGCATCAATCCCAGAACCAGGGACTAATCAGGACAGCTGTCAGGGGATGTCAGGAACAGCTGTCACCTCCAGCAGACCCAGCCCAGGACCTTCCTATAAAGCTTGAGTCCAGCCTGAACACCTGCTGTCACCCTTTCCCCTACAGGCTGGCAAAGCAGCATTCTCCTTCAGCCCTGCCACAGCACAAGGGGTATGGGACCCTGGAAGGGTGTAACTCTTTGGACTAGACTCAGCTGGAGGTACTGACACATCAGCTTGGTACCAGCCATAAGAAAAGAGGGGGCAGAGTCTCCAAGCAATCTGTACTCAGCACCCTTTGTCCTCCCCTAAAGATGGATTTTCTCCCACAGCCACCAAGAAAGAGACTGTAGCTCCTCTGCTTTGCCTGTGTCATCATGGGGAAAACCAGGAAGGGTGACTTCCAGTATCATGGAAGAATTACAGCACCATTACAACCTGTTTGCTGCTGCCACATCTCTCAGGAGAGAAGACATTACACCCCCAGCTGCTTTGCCAGCAGTTCACACACACACCATGCAAAGGCAAGTCCACAGTTGACAGGCTTGTGCCCTTCCCCAAATGCAGGTAATGTTGAGATTCAGGTGGCAGTAAGAGGGATGATTACTAAACAGGGGATGCACACAGGGAGATAGAGGGGGAGAGGATCGCTCACCCTTTCTGCATGGGGATGGGGAAGTGTCAAGGGGAAGGGCTCCCCTCTTTCACGGGAAGGCACCTGAGCTCTCAGAAACAGGGCCCAGCCCAGCCCAACTGGGGAAGCCTTAAGCCACAATGTCCTTCAGAGCTCCAGGCAGGTCAGGGAAGATGAAGTGGTAGCCACTCTCCAGGGTGCGTTTTGGCAGCACCCTCTGTCCCTCCAGCAGCAGGAGTGCCCGCTCTGCCCCAAAGACAGCTCGCACAGCCCAGGCGGGCACCGGCACCAGGGCCGGGCGCCCCAGGGCTCCTGCAAGCTCCTGAGCAAAGGCGCCATTGGAGGTGCTAGGGGAGGATGGGGCAACACCATTGAGGATGCCTTGCACAGACTCTCTCTCCAGGGCATGACACACAATCCCAGACAGGTCCCGAACGTGGATCCACGGGAAGGGCTGGAGTCCAGAGCCCATGGGGCCTCCAAGTCCCAGACGGAAAGGCCAGAGCATCTGAGAGATTGCACCACCATCTCGACCCAGCACTACACCTGTGGGGAGAAGAGAGTGAGACCAGGTACCCCTGCCCAAAGGGAAAAAGCCCCCTTCACACCCAGACTGACAAGCAATTGAATCCTTAGAGGGCTGGACTGGAACAGCATCCCAAGAAGGACAGACAGAAGAACTGATGCCCTTTACCCACCTCTTCCCACTCTTGCCCCAGCAGTAAAGCAGAATCACCCTTAACAAGCTTGGTGCCCCATCTCACCTGATCTCACCACAACTCCACGAGTTGGACTCCCAGGGATGAGAGCTGCAGCCTCCCATGAGCTTACCAGGCGTGAAAAGAAGTCAAAATCCCCTCCTGGACTGTCTTCAGTGTACTCAGCTGTGGGGCTGGGGCGGTAATAACCTGCAGGGTAACAGCAGAAAGGGGGTCAGGGTTGAATGATGACACCAAGCCCCCCCCTTCCCCATCAGACCATCTTCTCTGCCTTCAGGAGCCCAGAACTCCTGTCAGAAAAGGCTGAGAGAACTAGGATTGTTCAGCCTGGAAAAGAGACTTAATTGCAACCTTCCAGTACCTGAAGGGAGCCTACAAGAGAGCTGGAGAGAGACTATTTACAAGGGTCTGGAGTGCCAGGACAAGGGGGAACTGCTTCAAACTGAAAGTCAGTATAGTTTGGCTATTAGGAAGAAAATCTACCCTGTGAGGGTGTTGAGGCCCTGGCACAGGTTGCCCAGAGAAGCTGTGGCTGTCCCTGGATCCCTGGAAGCGTCCAAGGCCAGGGTGCACAGTGCTTGGAGCAACCTGGGACAGTGGGAGATGTCCCTGCCCATGGCAGGGGTGGCACTGGGTGGGCTTTAAGGTTCCTTCCAACCCAAACCATTCTGGGATTGTGTGAGCTCAATCCCTCCACCAGGGACATCCTCACATGAACAGCACAGGGTCTCTGATGGCAATGCTGGCAGGTTTTTGAACTACCAAGGTGCTCTATGGGTTCAGCAGGATGCACTGACATTCAGGCAGCCCCAAAACCCAAACAGGCCTGCAAGCAACACACGGAGCTGGCTGGAAGGCACCTGCTGTAACACTGGGCATCACAAAGCATAAACCATGGCAGCTTTAAAGACTGCAGCAAGCAGAAATGCAAAGTTGGAGAATGCAGAGGGCTTCTGCTGAGGCCTTACTTAGACAAATCAGTTCTATGGAATGCCTAAAGGATTTCACAGAAAACACACAGAAAAGCTTCTGCTCTAATGACACCAAGACAAAGCAGAGGGACCCAAATTCCTCTCCAGGAGTACTGAAAACCTTATCAAGGCTTGCCTAAACACAGAGACATTGATGGCAATGAAGCTGACACTTCAAGGCAAGACACGTGCTCCTGTGGAACTGTTTCTGTCTGCAGGTAAAGCCTTTCCAGGTCAGCAGGAGTGATGTCTTGGCCAGGCCCAAGCAATACCTACGCCAGTGACCAGGACCCAGGCACGGGGTGGCTGCTCAGCAGCAGCAATGGCTTTGGCCAAGGTCTTCGTGGTCTCCACCCGGCTGCCGACGACCTCCCTGCAGAAGGCATCACCCCACCTGGGAAAGGGAGAACCAGGGATTATACACCTTACAAGGACGCCCCAGGAAGGGGTGAGCCCCACCAAGGGGTACCCCAGCCAACACCTGTTCACAAGCTCCCCCCACCCCAGAGCAAAGGGAGGACATGTCATCTTACAACACAAACACGGGGGAGCTTTGGAAGATGGTGGCTCTTCACTCCCCTTAAAAGATTGTGGTGTTTGGACTGCCTTAGGACGAAGTCAGCAAATGAGCTAAACACCAAAGCTGGTGTTCCTCCTAGAAGCCAAACTTTGGTTCTGATTTTGCATTATCAAATGTGGGCACCCAACGTCCTTTTGGAAATGTGGAACTAATTTTTCTGGCCTCCAGCTGCAAGTCCACAAGGGAACCTTTCTTCCAAAGGTCTCACAGAATCTACCAATGTTCTGGATACTTGAGGATGCAAATGTCAACAGTTAGTTAACTCAAGAGCTTCCTGGTCATGTTGTTTCGTCCCTTTCCGCATTCTCTGACAACACAGGACTGTCTTGCCCTCACCTTGTCCCATCAGCATTATGGAAAACCAAGTTACCTGCGGAAAGGGTTGAGGACATTTTCACCAGCCAAGTTGACCACGGCATCGCACGGGGGCAGTCCGGAGTGGGACAGCTCTTCCTAGGCAGGAATAAGAGAGACATCACACATCAGGCCTCTCCTCTGCTCAAGCCTTCCCTACAAATACGCAGGGCAGGCTCCTAAGAACTCCAGCCAGTTTCTTCCTGACATTTCTGGAGCACGAGCACGAATGGAGAAGGTTTTGCTCCTGGGAGATACAGCAGTACCTATTCCAATGACTGTGACCTATGCTGCACCCAGCAGTCCATAAGAATATCCACAGGAGCCAGACTTCCCTTGGCAGGGTCCCCCTATGCCATGGAAAGCCAGGGCACGCAGGCTTGTTTCTCAGTCCTGTCACGTTCCCCGTCTTGTGACCGCTCCCATGTCATACCCAGCTGATCCGATCCTTGCCCCCTCGTCGAGATACGTGGGTCACTTGGTGCCCTCGGCTCCGCAGCAGCTGAGTCAGGGCCCTGCCCACGAAGCCTGTCCCACCACCTGGTGAGAGAGAGACAGACAGACAGACAGACCGTCACGGGTGTGTCCCCGAGCCACCACCCCCTGGCCGGGCGAGCACCCCCGCAGCCCCCATGGCCAGCCCTGCCCCGCGCACCATGGCCAGCCTCCCACACCCAGGCGGAACCGGCTCCAACTCAGCGGGCAGCAGCCGCAATCCAGGACCGCCTACCCCTTCTCCAAAACTGCGCTGCGCTCGCGGGCCGCGCTCCCTCACGGCCCCGCACTCACCCACCAGCACCCGCATTGCGGAGCCCACCGCGCGCGCGCCCCGCGGAGCCCACCGCGCATGCGCCGCCCGCCGCGCACGGCGCCCCCCAGCGTGGGGGAGGTACTTGGAGGGCCAGCGGGCCCCCCTTCGGCGCCGTGCTCGGGCATGGGCGGGCGAACAGGGCCGGAGCGGGGCTGGGGACACGGGGAACGGCCCGGGGCCCAGAGGAGACACGGGGAGCGGCTCTGAGCGGGGTGGGGACACGGGGAACGGCCCGGGGCCCAGAGGAGACACGGGGAGCGGCTCTGAGCGGGGTGGGGACACGGGGAACGGCCAGGGGCCCAGGGGGACACTCGGGGAACGGCCCGGGCCCAGGGGCTGCGCCTGGCTCTGCGCTGGGCGGGGCAGCGGCGGGGACACAGCAACCCGAGGGGTTCGTCAGGGTAATTCATCAGCTCGTTAAAAGCGCAGAAGTGAATGTCCAGAGGAGCTGTGGCTGCCCCATCCCTGGAAGTGTCCCAGGCCAGGTTGGGCGGGGCTTGAGCAGCCTGGTTTAGTGGAACGTGTTCCTGCCCGTGCCAGGGGGTGGAACGAGATGAGTTTTAGGGCGCCTTTCAACCCAAAACAGCCCGAGATTCTATGATTCTGTTATTCTATGAAATGTTTTTAATATTGCTAGTAGAAAATGAAGAATTGTGCAGTTGGGAATTAGGCAGGCTGTTCTCACTGTCCCTGAACCTCCCTTCTCTCTGACACCTCCTTGCATGTCTCCTTGGGGTCATGGGAAAAGAAATTCTTTCAAGGATGTAGTTCTGCCTCTGAACTTGAAATGTCTCTTCTGAGATGTCATGGAACACACACTGGAGACACAACTTCCCACCTGCAGACAGCTGGAGCAGCCTTTGCTTCACGCAGAGTTGCCTGTGCTGTCAGCTCCTTTTACCTGAAATGCTAGCAATATTTCTACCTACCTATGTGCAACTTAGTCCACCTAATCATCTGCACATACAGCCGTAGCTATTGCTCCATCCATCCATCCATCCATCCATCCATCCATCCATCCATCCATCCATCATCCTGCCCCCAGACCCTGTCTGTCACTGACTCACAGAATCATTAAGGTTGCAAAACACCTCCAAGATCCTCATGTTTGACTGAACAGCACCATGGGAGCTAAATCGTTGCACCAAGTGCCACGTCCAGTCTCTTTTTGAGCACTCCCAGGAGTGGTCGCTCCCTTGCTTCCCTGAGCAGCCCACAGCTGTCCCTATCCCTCTCGCCACCAGCTCTATAAAAATGCCACGTCCTGCAGTTAAGCAAGGAAGAAATGGGTTTTTTAGGAGGAGCCAACTTGGAAATCTGAGAGACTTAAGAGTATTTGCACAGGAAGAGGCATCTCTGTGCTTCACAGGATGAAAGGTGGGGATGAGCAGCTGGTTTCTGTGTGGCACATGCTGTCGGGTGGGTGGGTGAGCTGGAGCTGCTCTCCAAACACAGCGTGGTCTGCTCAGCCTCTGCTGGGTAGGTCACAATGGTGACGTTAGCTGAAGCTGCTGTGTGCACATTCTCCTTTTAACTCCTCCATAAAGGGCACATGGCTGTACCCGAGGGCAGCCTAGTAGGTCCTACAGTGTAAACTGTCCAAAAAATAGAGTTGTAAGGGACCTTCGGATATGTCTCAGACTTTTATTTCCCCCCACATCCCTCTGTCTCATGGTGTTTCACTGGGTGGAACTTCCTAGGAAGACAAAACCCTGCTTGCCATTTCTCACTTCCTCCTCACAGCTGCAGTGTATCCATTTAACAAGAAACGTGCCATCAGTCAGTCCCAACCTGTAAGTTGGTATTTTTGAAATGTGCCTTTTTTTAAACCCAAATTTCAAACCCCTGCAAGCAGCTGTGAAGTTGAACTTAAACATTATCTTCATGTTGACAGATTGTGTTATTACAAGCTTACCTGCCACAGATAAATAGCTCCCACTCTGTTAGAAACACTTATGTGAACATGCACACAAACACATGGAACCGGAATCCTGCTCTTTTTTTTTGCCCTTTTTTTTATGTCAAAATGCATTTCAGGCACAAGATTTCAATTGTCCCTTAATGCTTAATGGTTGTAACCTTAATTTCAGTGGTTCTACTGAAAGAGAAGTGATTAAAAGCAAAATTGAGAAAAAATAATTAGAAATTTTAGGAGTCGCAGACAAATAAATATTCCAGTCCACTCTTGTCTGACTTAATTTGGCTGTGAATGTGTAGAGTGAGAATGCCTCCACTGTTCCAATGCATAGAAATAAGGTACTGTCAGAGTCTGAGTTTTGTGTCCTATTTTAGATGTTCAGTACACTTAGATACACTTCAAATTGTCCAAGCCAATAGGATTAATTATGGCTTTAAAATGCTGACATCTTTTAAATGGCTGTAAGAGGCCTCTAAATTACAGCTCAGATGGATTGTAAATGTCTAAATATGGTTAAATGAAACCTTACCTTCATCTGCTCTCGATTATCCTATTTTTTTTATATTTTCTGCTTTTATTGGCTATCGAGAAACACAACAGACTCTTGAAAGTAGGTCCAGATGTCTTTATTTTATGTTCTAAGCCTTTGTCCATATCAAATTGGACAGTGTTCATTCCCAACTTCAGCAAAGGTTCTAAAGAAACCCTTTCCTTTTTAACTGCTTTTTCAGCGACCTTTTTACCTCCTTGTTTCGAAGGGTGTAAATGAAAGGGTTTAGCATGGGAATAACAATAGTATAGAAGATTGAGGTGGTGTTGCTTTTGTTGGGTGAAGATGTGGCTCCAGGCTGAGCATACATGAAGAATACTGTCCCAAAGAACAAGCAGATTGTCATCATGTGAGCAGAGCAGGTGGAGAAGGCCTTGTGCCTGCTTTCAGCTGAAGGCATTTGGACAATTGTGATGATTATATAACCATAGGAGATAAAAACCACCAAGGAAGTGCCCACAATTATTGATCCACATACAATCAGCATTACGAGTTCATTGACAAGTGTGTCAGAACAGGAGGCATGGATCACTGCAGCAACATCACAGAAGAAGTGATTTATTTCTGTGGGCCCACAAAAGGACAAACTGAATGTAAAGCCTGTCTGGATGGAGCAGTTAATGCAGCCTGACAGGTAAGAGCCCATCACCATGGAAACACAAAGCCTTTTGCTCATAATCACTTGATAGAGCAGTGGATTGCAGATGGCAGTGAAGCGATCATAAGCCATCACAGCAAGAAAGAAGGCTTCTGTTGTACCAAAGAGAGAGAAGAAGAACATTTGCGAAGCACAGCCACTGTAGGAAACGCTTCTTCTGTCCAGCAAGAATGCCAATGTTGCCCTGGGAGTGATGACAGAGGAATAACAGATGTCCAAGGCAGACAAGTTCTCTAGGAAAAAGTACATTGGAGTGTGCAGGCTGGAGTCCATCCTAATGACGAGCATCATGCAGATATTTCCTACTACAGTGACAATATACATTGTGGAGAAGAGAACAGAGAGAAGGAGTTGTGATCCTGGGTGGGATTTGTACCCAACCAAAATGAATTCGCTTATCGTGGTGTGGTTTTCCATCTTTGCTTTCAGATGATGTCCCAAAAGGAAATCAGGATGCAGTACATTGCAGATAGTTTGCCCTGAGAAGCAATTATAGAAGAATAAGACAAACACTTAGATATATGAAACATAAGAAATATCAAAAAGAGAGAGGCAGATGGAAAAAAGTATAAAATTCATTGATATATCATATCTGTAGATTTTTGTAAACTGTTGCAGGGTAATTTGTAAGCATCCTATAATATTATCTTCAGTATAAAGAAACATTCTGCATGCAGTTTATCCAACCTATTTTAATTTAATAAACTTTACAATCAACTAGAAACTGACATTTCATTCTACAGTTGAAGACCTATTTCAGATTTAACTGGGCAGAAAAATATCTTATACTAAGATTGCAACTAACCCACAAAAGACTGCTCTCCCCTAAACAAAAGAACAAGTGAATGTGCAAAACAATTAAAAATATATATGAGGCAAGAAATGTATTAAAAGAATGTGGATAATTGTTAAAAAACCCCAAGTCTATTATTAAAAAAACCTCACCTTTTTAATGTGAGAAACTGAGTTTTTTCTTTTATAAAAGTACTTGAAACAAAACCTTCAAATGTTGAGATTTCTGAAATAAGTTTTCTCTACTCAAATGTTAATTCACATAGTATGTTAAAAATTGACTAATTGACAGAATGTTTCAAGTAATTTCTTTTCAATTCTATTTAGTAATTTTATTTTCATAAGCTAGTTGCCTCTCACCTAGGCTTGAATATATTCTGTGGGTTGATGCCTACATTAGAAGTCTTAGTTTGGATGCCTTAAATTCAGTGGACAGCAATGAACACTCCAGCTTTAGGATATTTACTGTAGAAGGTATGAATCCTGTTTTAAGATTTTCTGGTTTTCTCCATTGATCTAAAGGGAAGCCCAGCTATTCTGTCTGTAAAAAGATGGATGTAGATATATAAAGCTGAGTGATAGAAATCCCCATCCAGTTGCTGGTATTTTGTTTGGTTTGCTGTCATTTCCATTAGATAATTTTTCTGAACCAGCATGTACCTAATCTTTTCAAAGCATTCAATTAATTTTTAACACATTACTCCAGCTATCCTTCCATGGTCCTTGAAATGTAGCCTCAGCTCTAGGTACCCTCAGGATCTCTATTTAATCCTTTGTTCTTATTTACCCACGAGTCTTAGAAAAGGGAAATAAATTTGGAAAATAATTTCTCTTTGCACAACCTTGCTCATCAAATATTTTGGCTAGTTTTCCTGGGCATTTTTGTGTGCAGAGAGCTCAGGTTTAGGCAGTCAAGGTCAAGTATCCAGTGAAAACCTTTTCAAGCCTGTTGTCTACAGTTTTCACAATTCCTAAAGCTTCCCCTGTTGTCAAAAGAGAGAAATAGATGCATCCGCAGTGTGATTCTTCTAGTCTCACCATACCTGTTCAAAACAGGGGAAAAACAGTCCCTTAGAAGTAGCTGTCTTTGTTAGAAAAGGAATAAAGCCAGAAGGGAATAAGAAAAAAAGAGATACCTTTGTCCAGAATAATGTAAAAGAAAATGTCAAAATTGTGTGTCACTGTGGTCAGCCATTTAACAGATGGGTGGTCTTGGATTACCTAATTGACCTTATTTTTTCATTCTTATTTTTATTCTGGTTTTATGTGTAAGCATCAATGATTTAAATGTAATAGATGTAAACTTACTAAATAATTTCATAATAATCAAACATATTGTCCATTAAAGGATATCCTACATCCTATGAAAAACTGTTTAGTTGAAATACTAAATTAGTAGCCAATTACTGCTGCTTTAAGTGGCTTTTTAAAGAGGCTAACAAAAACCAAGAATGAAGATGGTGGAAATACATTTTAGCCATTGAGAGGGGGAGATTTTTGACTCACCTGAGAAGAAGTCTCTGGAACTGTCTCTTGGTTGATCAAACAGCAAGTCTAGAATGTAGACACATTAAATATTGGGTCCCTGTTAATGTACTTAATTTCCAGAAGAACTAACTGTATTCATAAGCCCTGGTTACAACATGCTATGTAATGGAAAAAAGAGAAAACAAAAATTTTTAGTCCAGTTCTGTCACTAAATTTAACAAAGCTCAGATTTCACACACCACATTACACATACCTTGTAACACAGTGGTTAAAGCCAGGTTTGGTTTTTTGGAATTCAGGTTTCTTGATCACATTGCCAAAAAATACTGAACATTTTTTCTACTCAACTGATTTTTCAGTAGTCTCTTGTAATCAATACATCCCTGGCTTTTCATCTGACTGGTTCTAAGAGCATTCTTCTTAGCATGTTGCTTATATAGGTGTACATAAAAACACCAGGGAATCTGTGTCCAGAGTCCTAGAGCTTCACAGCAGACACCTGAACCTCAAATGAGATATTTTTCTCTTGTGCCATTTGCTTTGCCTGCGAAAGAAGAAAAACACACGGAATAAAATGAATACAATAATAAGGAATAAAACACAAACAATAAACTGTAATGCTGTTTCTGTGTGTCTTCTACCCCTACTTTTTTCACTGTTTCTTATGCAGAACCCTTCCTGCCCTTTGTAGATATCTTTCTGCTAAGCAAAACACTGTGGACCTAATCAAGACCTCATTAGCCGTTAGAATCTGCTTCCTTCCAGATTATCAAAATAGAACAGATGCCGTTCTATTCTTCTCCCCAGCCAATAATGCTTCTCTTCACTAAACAAAAACAAGTTTTCACTAAATGTGTTCTCTTCTCTGACTGGCAGGGAGAGTGTACTCACCAGCTGAAACTTAGCAGAATGATTCAGATGAGGGTCCAGCCTCTAAGGGAATACTGCTATGGAGCACAGCAACCACTCCAGGAAGGGAAAAAGCATCTCACAGCTCCTGTTTGGGTTTCTCAGACACTCTAGGACATGGATATTTTTCAACAAGCAAAGTTGCATTCTTCTCAGCACAGGAATGTCACATTTAGTTACCGTAGACTATGTTAAATTTTCTTTGTTTTGGCACGTGGTTTTAAGTAAATCTACATGAAATAGATGTTTCTGTTCTTGAGATAATGGTCTCCCAAATTTTGTGACTGAAAATAGATCAGTATCTTCTATACCCAGACTATTTTACATTTGCATACATTCTTATCAGCTCCCGGAGGCAGAGAGTAAGATTAAGAGAGATGGAAAGTTTCTCAAAAGCTGAGACGGGGCTTGTAGTCTTACCTACTCTACTTGTGAGAGATGACTTATTTACAGTACTTTAAAGGCACCCAACCTTGAATTTGCAAAACTGTTTATTAGGAAAATTTCCAGAAATAAACTTAGATGCAAGAGAGAACTTGCATTCTCAAAATATTTGTGTTTGTGTAAGACTTTTCAGTGTTCTCTCCTTCCTTAAGAACACTTAGGACCCCCTGTTGAATAGGTTATACATTATTTCTTTCAGGTTTTCTAACACCATTATTATTAGTGTACATAAATCCCAAAATAATTGGATGATAATCCTCTCCCCAGTGTATTTGAAGGATTTTCCTGACATTATTTCAAAACAATCACCTTCAGATCAGTGCTTTAAAACTAGCAAGTGTGTGTAGCCAAATTACAGTATTAAAGGAACTTCACACCTTGCAAAATTTCAATTAAAAACTCACTAAGGAGTACTGAAATGCTATGGTTTGCACTTTATGTACGAAAAACTGAAATAAGAGCAGAAATAGATTAGGTGATTATTGGTGTATCAGTACTTTAATATATTGCAGTAAGAATGAAGCGAGCCTGAGGCTGTACTGATTTTGTCTTGGATAGAGTTGAATTACTTCACTGTAACTTGCATGGAACTAAATTCTGGATTTGTGATGAAAATCATATTGAGAAGGCAGGAGTGTTTCAGTTATTGCTGAACAGTTGTGGCACAGGCTGGGAGTGAGCAAGAAGCTGTGAGGGGACACAGCTGGGACAGCTGACTCCAGCTGACCAGAGAGCCATTCCAGACCATGTGGCACCACGCTCAGCAATAAAAACTGCAGGAAAAAGGAGGAAGGGATGTTTCTTCCAAAGTGACCATTATGCGTGATCCCCATTTTCTTGGAGATGGCTGAACATAAAGGCATATGTTATAGATAAATACAATAAATATCCTCTAGGGTGATAATCCATACTCAGGAGTACTAAAGGAGCTGAGGGTAGTTTGCTTAGATGACTAAATAGATATGTCTAATCTTGAGGTATTTGTAGAAGAATTCATATCTAGCTGTATCTGCGGCTCTTGAATTCTAATGCAAATCTAAAGAATTACTGGAATTTTTTTGTTCCTTTGCAATGGTTCATATTGTAATGTATATTCATTTTGTGTCAGTTACCTGTTTTCAGATAGCAGATTTTCTGCTAATACCTGGAATACAGCCAGCACCCTGGATTTCTGGTGATAGCTCCCCACTGTGGTTAACTTCAAGCTGTTCCTGACGTCTCCTTAACACTGTGTTCAAGTCCTCAAAAAGGTTTTGTTTGAAACAATTGGCAATACATGGCACAGTATGCACAGACAAATTTCTTCCAGGCTTCTTCCCTAGAAAGCTGAATGTTTCATCTGCAAAAGTGGAGAAGTCAGCATGCCAGTACAGAGAACAGAACATCAGATACCACAGTCTTAAGTAATAAACTCAAACCCAGATTTAATATGGTTACATGCAGATGCACTCTGCTGACAGATTTCTTTGTTTATTTGTTTGTTTGTTTATTGCAGAATATTAGAAGTTCTGAAGCACTGGGATAGTCTGAACACAGAGTAGTTTTCTTAGAGGCACCATTTTATTTCTAATTGGTAATCAGAGTTTCTCACCAAGGTGAGCTCAGATTCATCAGCTGTCTTTACAGACTCCTGTATAAGATCATTACTCCTGATGAAGTACTGCTGGATCCAAGGCTCGTGCAGCCTGAAGGAAATATTGAAGTGATTTATCCTTTCAGAGGTGTCTGAATTTCTTCATGGAGCACATTATTTGGTGTGCAGTAAAGTTATTTAGGGTACCTCAGTCCTGTTGTGAATCTGAGACAGGGGCCAAGTGACAATGCAGCTGTACCACGTGAATACCATGAGCTACTCACATTACACCTTCCCTAATGGCATATTAGAAAAATTTTCTTCTTCAGAGGGTGATTTCTTTTATCCTGAACCAGGTATCTAAAAATGTTACAATTACCCATCCTTTTCTGCTGCCTATTTCTTTCAAGGCTGTCCTGGGATAATAACAAAATCTCCGAGTAAATAAATTACACATAGATATCTGATTTTCACATACCTTTTACAATGTTTTCTGGACTCTGTTCTATGTGGGGCAAACAAATCTGGGGTTCATTTTCTAGCATTTCCAAACCTCTTTAAAAACAGAGCAGTCATTCAGCCAGAGACTTTTAAGAAAGGGTGACAGCATAGATTCTTAGGGTGAAAACAAGCAAAAAAACTGCAAACCCAAACACCTCAAGTCAAAGCCATAGTACATACATAGATCTAACTTGGATATATTAAGGTCTAGTTCAATAAATATGAGTATTGTGAGCATGAATAGAAGAGTTTGGCATGGATTAAGGTCCGGACCTCCCAACTTTAGCTCACCAGCACTGCCAGTTGATCTTCATGAGCAAAGTCCCTTCTCCAGGACTCTTCAGTTGATTTCTTTGGTGTGTCTTCTGCAAGTAAAGGTCTTTCTCATGGCAAACCTGACTTCTTTGTTTCTAAGACAATATATGGGAGGATTCAGAAGTGGCACAACCACCGTGTACAGGACTGACACCAGCTTGTTAGCACGATAGGTGTACATGAGCTTAGGGTGGGCGTAAGTGAAAAGAGTGGTGGAGTAGAACAAAATCACCACGGTCAGGTGGGAGCTGCAGGTGGAAAAGGCCTTTTGCCTCCCCTGAGAGGAAGGGATCTTCAACACGGTGGACATGATGCAGACATAGGAGGTCACCACAGTACACAGAGGTACCATGATAACCATCAGAGCCAAGATGAAGTCCACAAGCTCAGCCAAAGAGGAGTCGCTGCAGGATATATTCAGTAGGGGTGAAATGTCACAGAAATAATGATTGATTTTGTCCACATCACAGAATGAGAGGCGGGCTATAAAGCTCAGCTTGATGGAAGAAGTGGTCAAACCACACATCCAACAGCCAGCTATGAGCTGAGCACAAAACCTGTGATTCATGATGAGCGGGTACCTGAGAGGTTTGCATATGGCCACAAAGCGGTCATAGGCCATGACAGCTAACAGAATATACTCAGTACAAACAAAAGTCACAAAGAAATACAGCTGTGTCATGCACCCCTGGAATGAGATCCGTTTGTCATGAGACAGGACATCTATGATCATCTTTGGCTCAATGACAGAAACATACCAGATCTCTAGGAAAGAGAGATTCCCTAGGAAGAAGTACATGGGTTTTTGCAGACTGTGGTTATTTCGGATGATGAGAATGATAAGGAAGTTCTCCAACACAGTTAATAAATAAGCCAGAAGGAAAGCAGAGAAGAGAAGCAGCTGCAGTTCAGCAGTGGTGGGAAAGCCCAGGAGAATGAAATACTTGACTGTGGTTTCATTCCTCCCAACCATTCCGTAGAAGAAAGATGAACCTTATCCACCTGTAATAAATTAAAACAATGACACCTAACTACGCAGGCTTAAATTCATAGCCATATGTTACACCACCACTTAAAGACATTGTAAAAGTTCAGACATTTTGTTGCTGGATTTTTAGAAATTGTTTTTGTGAAATTTATCTGCTCAATTAAGAATTTTTCATTTTAAAAATTAAAGCATGCTATTTACTTTACATTTCATGGAGATAAATATACATTACCAGTCTTGTCTCATCTAAGACAAAGCTCTAAAATAAGCCAGATGAATGGTGCTATTAGATTATCCATCCAGTAAACAGAAAAGATAGGTTATGAGTTTATAGATAGATACTCACATTGCTAATATATTAGTTTCTATATCTAAACATTCCTGAAGTTATTTCATGTATATTCCATGAACTGTGAAGGAAATGTGAAGTACCACCAGGATAGACCCATTTTGATATTTAAAAAAACCCTCCAAACACATCTGAAGAAGCCCACTAGAGGTTTGCATATCTAGCTCTGAGCACACTTACATCTACACAAAATCTATTGAGATAAAATACAAACATAGCATCCCAGATACAGCATAAGTGCAAGCAAATTATAATTCTCGGTCTGGGTTGTTTGCAACTAACTCAGATTAATCCTTCAAAAATAAGAATGACTCAGCCTGTGCTATTAAAAACAAAACTGTTCTCAACCTTCTGTAGTGGGAATCCACTGCCTTAGTTGATCCTGGAGAATATGATCGGTAGGGCACAGATGAAGTGTAGACTGATATGTCAGTTGTGTGATTTATACCAGCACAGATAAATCAACACTTTATTTACCTTTGGTGTCTCATGCGATCTGATTCAGAAATTACAGCTTGCCTCCCAATGGAAGCAATCACAGGAGGAGGAGGGATGTTATTGTTTCCTCTGTGATTCCATGCAGAGTAGAAGCAAGAAACTCTGAAGATTTTTTTTCTGAGACACTGAACAATGAAAAAATACCAGCTGGTGTCTACGGATTCATATAGGGCAGAGGAAAACAAAAACATACCCTGAGGCAGAGGATGTGGCAGTCTTTTACCAAAAGGTAATCTAGAAGAATATTTTAGAGCCCTAATCTAAATTCGTAACCTTAACTGGTAATCACTTTTGGAGTAGGTGATTTTGGATAAGTGTAGTTTCACCCACATTGGAGTTACACGCACAATCTTCAGACACACAAATAGCCAAGATGTGCGTTTTCTGAATTGTATAAAATTGTCTTTTTAGGTGTGCACGATGAAGGCTTGCCTCTATCTCCTCTGTAACACTCTCAGGTGGTGGCAGACTGCAACCAAACACCTCCTCAGCATTCTCTTTTCTAAACTTAAAAACTGCTTCCATCTGCCTCTCTTTGGATGCTGTATGGTCCCACCCTTCTGTCACTGGGTAACTCTCTGCTGGAATGTCCATTTTGTCCTTCTTGTAGTGGGAAGTGCCAGACTGGACACAGTACAGCTGATGTAGTCTTAGGTAACAAAAAGAGTCAAGGGTCATTTACCACTGGGCCTGCTGGCCAATACTCTGCTAATACAGCCAAGGGTCAGTTGGTCTTCATCCCTGCAGAAGGACACTGCTGGCTTATCTCAGTTTGTCTGCTAGGACCTCCAGGTCCTTTTCTGTAGAGTTGTTGCCCAGTCAGTGAGTACCCAGCTGAAGGATTGGATAATTCTTTCCCAGGTGCAAGATTTTGCATCTGTGTGTTGAATTACCTTAAAATTCTTCCTGACCCTCTCCTTGAAATATTACTTAAGGAAAGACCTGTGTTTAGACAACTGATTCTTCTCTTAGTGCTTATATCTCCTCATGTCATGTAGAAGGACCAGAGGAAAATAACATTTAAAAATCAGGAGGCTGATTTAGCTTTTCAAATGGAAATTAAATGATGCAAATTAACCCTCTTCCCTGAAAGTAAAGGTTTGTTTTCTGAATCTCAGCTATTTCCCAAAGTTATATTTGAAGTAAATAAAGAAGAAATTTCTCCATGGTGGTTCATGTTCTCCTATCACAGCTATCTAAAATGACTGTTATTATCTGAAATAATGAAGTTCCCATCCTCATTCCTGTGAAGAAATCTGACACAAGTATTTATTTGGTGCCTCATGTTCTTAAATCCTTGTTTCATAGTAAGTTGGAGCAAGGTCAGAAAGCAATTTTGTCCTTTGATGCATACCAAAAAAATACATTAAGAGAAGGAAATAATGTTTATTGCCTTTTCTACTCCTCGGGAATGATGTGTGGTGTGTTCAGTAGAAACACCTTTTATATTCGCATGGTATTAGCATTGACTGATTCTAGCTGAACATACAGATTAACTCGGAAGAAGGAATTCCTAACCACTGATGTTGAATGAAAACCCTATTAACTATTTATGTCAAAGCAAAAATCTTATTAGACTTTCACAGGATTCAGACACATTCAGTCAGAAGATTATCCTCCAAGCACTACATTAATGATCAGATGCAGAAACTCTGCAGAGAGCAGCCCTGCTACACAAGACCTTCAATAAACTGTCCTTTACTTCCTGGTTCCTCAGGCAGTAAATGAATGGATTTAGCATGGGAGTGACTACGGTATAAATTATGGAAACCAGCTTGTTGAGATCCCAGGAGTTTACACTCCTGGGCCGAGCGTACATGAAGAGCATGGCTGAGAAGAAAATGATGACCACAGCCAGGTGAGAAGCACAGGTGGAGAAGGCTTTCTTCCTGTTCTGGGCCTTGGGAATGAGCAAAACGGTGCTGATTATGCGGATGTAAGAAACTGCGATGACAGAGAGGGGGATCAACAAAATAAGCAAGGCCGAGATGAAGTCCACCATCTCTGCCAGCCGCCGCTTGGTGCAAGAGAGGTTGAGCAGGGGGCTGATGTCACAGAAGAAGTGGTTGATGACGCTGGGACCACAGAAGGAGAGCTGGGAAATGAAGAAGACCTTGAGCACAGCCACCAGAAAGCCAAGCAGCCAAGAGGCCGTGGCCAGCTGCACACAGGCCCTGTGGGTCATGGTGAGCGGGTAGTGCAGCGGGCTGCAGATGGCCACGAAGCGGTCGTAGGCCATGACAGCCAGGAGGACACACTCGGTGCACACCAGGGCAATGAAAAAGTACAGTTGGGCCATGCAGCCTGTGAAGGAGATGTTCTTATTCTTCACCAGAAAGCTGACCAGCAACTTGGGAACGGTGACTGAGATGTACCAGGCCTCTAGGAAGGCTAGATGGCCTAGGAAAAAGTACATGGGCTTGTGGAGCTGGTGATTGCTTACGATTAAAGCGATGATAACGATGTTCTCAGTGAGAGTCAGCAAATACAGAGCAAGGAAAATTACAAACAGCAGAGCCTGTAGCTCTGTGGTGGTAGGGAATCCCAAGAGGATGAACTCATGGATGTGGGTATCGTTTTCTTGTATCATCATGACCTTGAGGACCTGGAATGTATAAGGAGGAAAAAAGAAAGAAATAGGGAACATTTTGTATTATCTCCCCCAAGCATCCTCTTCATACTGGACTTGCAAATACACAATTTAAATAGAGATCCCACACAGTTATGTATAACAACAGTTATGTAATTGCCATTCTTTATTATTTAACAATTTCTGGATTTTTTTTTTTTTTTTTTTTTTTTTTTTTTTTTTTTTTTTTTGTGTCCTACAGCAGCATTGGTGATTCGGATCCTGGCTCCAAGAAAATGCTTGGCCTTCACTGATTTCTTCGCAGACCTTCTTACCCCTATTTTCACTTAAAAGACATTCAAAGGGGAAGAGGCAACATTATTAAATGTGTATTTGATCTCAGTTCTGAGCTATCCCCAGATGAGGAAGCACAGTCTTGCTGAGCGGTTGCACTCATGCACAGCAAACTTGGCTGGTTTTTGAGGTGTTTTACTCCCTCCCTTACTCATGAATATCTGCAGAAGAAAATAAGTGCTTGTGCTCTCACACAGAGTCCTTTAAATAAAAGCTTGCTAGGGTTATGGGATATACGCATTTGCGTTTTTTCTTTCAAAATTCGAAAGGACCCATGCATCTGAAAATTTCTCTCATTTTCAGTGGATTGACTAAAATAGGCCACTTCTCCCCCCAAAAACAAGTTTTTATGTAGACTCTTAGACTACAATAATTACAGTAGCCATCCATAATTTTTCTTCTACATTAATTGATAGAATTAATCTTGATTTATCACAAAATACCTGAAGTTTGATGTTTACTCCTCTTCTTTTCCACTTCTTAGGGAAGGTTTCAAACAATTTCTTTTACCTATTCCTGCACATTCCTACCCAATACTCAACTGACTTTCTAGAGTGATGTTCAGTATTTGTCATTCACAAAATATTTTTCATATAAAACATTAAGAAAAAAAATCTGTTAATGTTATGGAAAAAAAAATTGTGATTTCATTATTTATTTCATATATTTATAAAATATTTAATAATAAAATATTGATTTCAAATTAGATTTTTCTCTTGCATATCGATAATCTGTGTAGAATCAATCTAATTACATAACTTACGTATTTCATTACAAGTACATCACTGCTGCCAAATAATAAAGTGACTGAATACTAAATACAATTTCATTTCTAAGGATGGCTTTCACATCTCCCAGCCTTCCATGAGATTTAAGCTGTGGTAAATGCTGACAGGTAAGGCAGATAACTCATTTTACACTAAAGCCAGTGGAGATTCAAGCAGTATAAGGAAAAAACCTAGTTTGAGTGATTTAGTGTGCTATAGGATACAAACCACAATTGAAAAGCGCCTGAATGAAAAGGATATCAAAAAGAGAAAATAAAAATTATTGTTCCACATTCCAATATAGGCTTTAAAAATTCCACATCTACCTTATAGTGCCTTAGAATATTGACTGGCAATAATTTAAATTTAAAAGGGTGATTAATTGGAGCATTTCCGGTACCTATCCTCAAATAACAGATCACTCTCAGGTGGCATAGAAAGGTAACTTCCATGTTTCAAGAATAAAGCTTTTCAGGGTAAAAATAATGGTGAATGTTTTTTACATTCTGGTGCACTGAAAGTGGAATAAAAATGCCTTTTTCTACCACATGTACATGTTCAGAAGAACTGCTATTGCATAGAAAACACAGAGAGAGAGTGAGGGTAAGGTTATATTTAACTTGTACTCTCAACAGAGGCCATAGGACTTTTAAAAGCACATAAAGTACAGTAATAAATTTCCATATTTCTAGTCTTTTAATCTGTTAAGTCCAGCTCTGTTTTCCTTTCCAAGCAATCCCTCTCCTCTCTCACACTTTGAGAAATATGTCCATGTTTCTATCGAAAACTACTCACAGAATCACGGAATCCCAGAATGGGTTGGGTTGAAAGAGACTTTACAAGCCACCCTTTTCCAAACGCCTGCCATGGGCAGGGACCCCTCCCACTGTCCCAGGCTGCTCCAAGCCCCGTCCAGCCTGGCCTTGGGCACTGCCAGGGATCCAGGGGCAGCCACAGCTGCTCTGGGCACCCTGTGCCAGGGCTTCCCCACCCTCCCAGGGAAGGATTTCTTTCCAATATCTGATCTAAACCTGTTCCTGTTCAGCTTGAAGCCGTTCCCCCTTGTCCTGTCACTCCAGCTCCTGATAAGAACCTGGAATGCCATTTCCAAGACATGCACAACTTTTGTTGGAATTCTCAGAGTTCAGGCGAGATCAGATGAGAAGATCTCTAACAAAGCTAGAGAAAAATCAATTAAATGCTCTTTGTCTGAACAAGAGATCAGTACCTATGCTCCGTTCTCTCTTTCATTCAGCTAAAACCTTACCCCTTGGTGTTTCTGTTCCTCTCCAAAAGGCTGGAAGCCGGCGGGTTTGTAAAAAGCTGTGAGCATAAACAGCTCCTGCAGGCTCCTGTCGCTTCAGCTGAGCATAAGATTTCCCAGGATGGTAAAATACCATTCAGTACATTATCCTTCAAAGCCCAAGAGAACTGAGACCAGAATTAGAAGGAATAAATTTCCTTCCTTTTTCTAAACCTCACGGAAGGTGTTGCTTTGCTGGCGGTTGGTTGTTTGCTTGTTAATTATTTTTATGTGCTAATTAGCTATTGTAGCACTAGACATTCTTTTTTTTCCCCCTTCTCCAAAGTCAGTGCTGTCTATGTGACAAGGCATCAGACTGGAAGTCAGGACATTTGTACTTTGCTGGTGGCTCACGATGGGTAGCTTTGACCAATAAAACTCTTCACTTATGTGCCTTAGTTTCTCCATACATTAAATAATTATTACATGGGTCTTGAAAAACACTTGAGGTTCCACAGAGAAAGTAGTGCCCAAGCATGAAGTATCATGAAAGTGTTTATTTTTCTCCTGTGGTTAGAAGAAGCACTTTCATTTCAATGCGGTTGGAAATGTCTGTATTACAGATATTTGCCTGTAGGACAACTCTTTAAAAAAAAACCTACATTCCAAAAGGAAAAAATCTCCATATTGGAAGTTTAGGCAGTCGCCTTCTTGCTCATCAGAAATCTCAGTATTGTGATGCCTTAGGATTTTAGCTTTTGTGTTTTTCACATATTTGTAATCCAGCAATTCTTTAGTGTATAACTCTAAACTCCATATAGAGTGTTTGCTACTGTCTTCACATTTTGGTCAGGCACAACAATTCCTCTCTAGGCCTGGGAGTCAAGGACACCTCACTGTCTCAGACCCTGAGAAATGTAAACAAAAGTGAGTTGGGGGTGGGGGGAGCAAACTGGGGGTAAATGACTTCATTACCTGAAGCTGTAATTGGAAGATTAACCCCCAATATGCAAATGGACCAAACTTATAAAAGTATGAAAACCTGTGACCGTCGCCCATTTTTGGGTGTAGCCCCTGGGGGGTTTCATCTGCCCAAAATGTACCTGAAGGCCCTTCAATAAACATAACCACCTTTTATTCCCTCAATTTTGTGTGGCCTCTGCTGTTAGGTAACCCAAAAAGACATCAGTTGCAGCGTTAGGGAATAACTGGCTGGTGCAAGTTTTTGTTGTTTCCCCATTGCTCAGGGGACAGCACTCCCAGGAAAGGTGAAGAGCTGGGTGGAGGCCCCTGCTTGGCCCCGAGCCCAGGCCTGACACAGGGCTGAGACACGGACGGGATCTGCTGTGCTGGTACAGGTTCGGCAGCTGTGTGAGCGCAGGGGAGGCGGCAGAGAACAGGAGCTGCTCAGGTGTGAGCACTGAAAGAACCACGGGTGAGTGCCGTGCCTGGGCTTAGGCTGAGGAAGGGGGTTACAGCAGCAGGAGATGCTGCAGGGGATATTGGCAAACACAGAATGCTACGAAGAGTCTTTTCAGAAGGCTGGCACAGAGGAAGGTGTGGCTGAACCACAGTTGTGAACAGCCCCAGAATGGATGGAGAAGGGAAGCTGACCTGGAGAAAAGGATTGTGACTTTCCACCTGGAAAGAAAGAGAACTGCAGCAGTGAGAGACACAGTAGAAATCCCAAGGAATCCAGGTCAAGCAGGAGAGCTAGACAGAAAATATGAGAGAAAGAGAGAGAGAAAGAGAGAGAGAGAGAGAGAAAGAGAGAAAGAAAGGAAGAAAGAGAGAAAGAAAGAGGGAATGAAAGCGGGAAAGAAAGAGGGAAAGAGGGAAAGAGAGAGGGAAAGAAGGAAAGAAAGAAGGAAAGAAGGAAAGAAAGAAGGAAAGAAAGAAGGAAAGAAAGAAGGAAAGAAAAAGAAAGAAAGAAAGAAAGAAAGAAAGAACGAAAGAAAGAAAGAAAGAAAGAAAGAAAGAAGGAAAGAAAGAAGGAAAGAAAGAAGGAAAGAAAAAGAAAGAAAGAAAGAAAGAAAGAAAGAAAGAAAGAAAGAAAAAGAAAGAAAGAAAGGAAGAGAGGAAGGAAAGAAAGGCATGCAGTGGTCGGGGAGAAAAAAACAACCTTATTCAGAGAAAATCTGAAATGAAAAGTATTGCTTTGAAAAATTTAAAATGGTTTACTATACTACTATTTTAAAATGAGAGCTCAGTGTGTGGAATATCTATTGTAAAGATGTAGTATGTCTTATAAACACCTAGATGTAAAACTTTCTATTTAGAAAAACTAATTTTATTCTGTATTAATTCCAGACTTGTAGTGCAAAACTAAAGACTTAGTGTTTAATAACTACAGTATTTTCTGCCTTTTTGGTTTTGTGTTTTGGGTTTTTTTCACTTTGCCGTCAGTCCAGAGTTCACAATCTTTTTTTCAGCACTAACAACATGAGAATCACAAAATTACATGGACTGGCGATTCTAGTGACAGCAGGAATCACTGGCGCAATCTGGTGGGTGTTTAACCTTAGGTAATTATTCTCAACGAGCATATATTTCAATTGTCCAGACTGAGACAGGTTTCTTCTAACTGTATTTATGCAGATACAATGTAAGCATTTACAGAAAGCTATATTCAAAATTGCCTTTTACATTCAAAAGATGAAAATAAGCAAGGTGTGGACACTTCTAATCTCCTCTGTGAAATTCTGGAAGTATGATGAATTGGGCTCTGTATATTCCTGTGAGCCCAAGTGTGTGTTTTCATGTTTACACCCACAGTGACACCTCTGCTTTCATAGTGTGTGTTCAGTGCTCTGGAGCCTGAAATCAGATCAAATGGGGTTAATTCAGAGTTTGCTGGAACAATGTTGAAGATCTGTTCCAGCTGGAGAAATTAGGACAAGCTTTTCATCCATACACTCTCTCTGCAGCAGAGCATCCATGACAAATGCTCACATTTTTGTTGACAATACAATCAGTCTCACATCAGAGGAGATCCTACGTACTGGCCAGAACAAAGTGGTGCTCTCAGCACCTTGCTTCAAGAGGCAGCTACAGTGAGTTTCTAGCATCAGCTGAGAGCAAACTCTGCTGTGAAGCAGACACGTTTTGTTTAGTGCAGTAGTCTTGGGCAAATTAAATCATTCACAGATCTTCAGAGTTAATAGATCTTCAGCTAACATGACACTAGGCAGCTGTCTTGAAACAGCTGAGCTTTGCAAACCTCATCACCATATTGATCCCACAAATGCGTTTTCAGTTAGCTTTGTTTTATAGCTTCAGTCACACAGGAAGTGGAGGAGAGGTTGATTTTTGTTTTTATCATTGACTCATTGCTCTCTTATCCTGTCCAAGGTACCACCACCCTTTCTCCCCAGTCAGAGACCAGGACAATGCAGCCTCCCCTGAAGAGGATTCAGTGCTGTAAGTTCATTCTGCATCTTTTGCAAGACCCTGCATTCCCGTTGTTCTAGGCCGTGAGGAAAACACTCATCTGAAAAGACTCATTCTCAAGCAGAAGATCCATGCCCTAGAAGTGCTAATTCCTGTTTTGATAAAAGCCATCCTGCAGTAACCATAAAAGGCTTCTCTGCTCCTCTACTGTGAATGCCTTGATCTGGATGAACAGACTCAGATTCCAGAGACTTAATATGGGGAAATGTGAATCCACTGATGCAGCTCCCCCAAAATCATGCAATGAAAAGGCAGCTTAATCCCACCTGGTTTGGACACCTCGAACCTGCCTGTCTCTGTAAAAGGAACTCATCCAGGCTTCCTCTGTATTCATTTTGAAAAGTGGGCCCTTTGGCATATTGTCTACTCCCTCTGATTTAGTGTGGTCCACAAACTTGGTAAGAACTAACAGATTCTGGATATGGAACCAAGAAAGAGTTTAACCTGGTAGTTTACCAGACTGAAACTTCCTGAGTTTTTAATGCTTAGATTCATTTAACTGAACCATATTTTATTATTTTCTGTTTTTTGTCTTATGAATTACACTTATCTAATCCACACTGCTTTTTTGACTTAGGTTTTCCCTCTTCATCACTTCTTTCATAATACACACAGTTGTCTCTCTAGAAATGCTGCTCTAAGGAGTCTAGCATATATGACTAGAGGAGAAATAAACTTCAATGCCAATAAAGCAATGTCACAAAAATAATGCATTATTTTTGTAATTAATTTGAAATTTAAAAGATTCCAGTATGAGACAGCATTTTCATACCATCACCATCCCTCCCCCCCACCCCCACCCCCAAAAAAAACCCACAAACTTAATATGGCTAGATATCTTTCTGGTTTTGTGTATATGTGATTCTTTTAATTTCCCTCCATTAGCCTGCTTAATCTATTACTTTTAGTAAGCATTTCCACTCTACAGAATCTGTTTTTCCTGCTGGAAAATCTACAAATCAGGACTGGTGGGTTCCCATTCAGTGACCCATCTACAGGAACCTGCATAAGCAATGAGGATGGAGAGCAGTGACCTCTGGTCTGTGTCCTATGGACATAAACCTGTCTGCAAAATACAAACTGGCTGCAAAGTGTTTGGCCTTAGTGGACCAGGCTCTCACTGTGTAGAAGTAAAACTGAATTTTCCAAATATGCACCACATAAACAGATACACTGAAAATAATTTTAAATCAGATTAATTTATATTCAGCTCTACTTACACCAGCTGAGTAGTCTGTTAAATGTAGTTCACATGGTATATGAAGATGAACTAATATAAATAATATAATAGTGTTTGTGATGGAGTCTGACTGAAGAGTCACTGGCATTGAATCATGGGGCAGTACTGCTGGAACACATCAAGATCTCTTGTGGGGCTCAGCTCCCAGAAAATCTGAAACTTCTGTGCCATGATGTATTTATGTGTCTTTTATTTTTCCCTCATTTGCAGAAAAACAAACGTACATGAAACATCTCTGATGCTTCCATGGTAAGTGTAACTCCTCTGGCTTCATTAACATGATCTCCCATTGTTCTCAGGAACACACAACGGTGATTCTGGCACAGACAGGTGAGAGCAAGACAGAATGAACAGGAAAGGATGTCTAACTAGAAAAGCTGCTCTTCCAGAAACCATTAGAAATGCATAGATGAAGAATCTTTAATTTGTTTACTTTCAGAAAGGAAACTGAGAAATTATGGTGAATGTTGAAAATATTTTGGTTTCATTTTATCTTAATTCATTTTTTTGCATCCTCTGTCACCACTCATCTCAGAAGCTAAAAAACAAGAGGCCTTGGCTGATACTATTTTTAGTGGTAACAGTCAGCATCATACACGATGTGTAAATGTCTGTGGAAGGAACATTTTAGGTTACTGGGATAAATTATTTTCTGGAATTGCCTATTCTGGAGCCATTTGCACTAGGAAAAAAAAAAACCAGAACAAAATAAAAAAAGTAATAAAAGAGGAATGGACATACTGGAGAGAGTTTAACAAAGGATGATGAAGGGGCACGTTCCCTGTGAGGTAGGGCTGAGAGAGCTGGGACTGTTCAGCACAGAGCAGAGCAAGCTCTCACATCTGCTCTGGAAAGCAGCCTGGCTGAGCTTACTAACAGAACTCTAAACAACATTCCTTGTGGGAAGGGGATGTTCTTCTGAGTGTCACAGATTAGACAGTAAACAACACCCTAGGAAGCATCAGGGAAATACCTGTCCATCATCCCAAAGGAATTAGAGAGAGCTCTTTCCAAAAGAGGAGGAGATCAACAGCCCAGCTGAAGTGCCTCCATCGATGCACAGGGCACAGGTAACGAGCAGAAGGAGCTCAGGGTGCAATCAGAACTCTGTGCTGTAATCGCTGTCACAGAAACACGGTGGAGAGCTGCACATCTGGAACTCTGCAGCTGCAGCTGAGGGCTGAGAGCTGCCCAGAAGAGACAGGCTGGGAACAATGGGAGGGTGTGCTG
Source organism: Picathartes gymnocephalus (assembly GCA_013390045.1). Lineage (NCBI taxonomy): Eukaryota > Metazoa > Chordata > Aves > Passeriformes > Picathartidae > Picathartes > Picathartes gymnocephalus. The sequence continues at coordinate 98,192 of WEKY01047196.1, forward strand.
TGCTCTGTGCTAAGGAGTGGATGGATTGTGAAAAGCTGCCTCCGAGGGACAGCCACGAACAGCTTGGGAGCTGGTGGCTGAAAACCAAGGGTAGACACCTGTTCCAGGTGTCTGCTCCAGGATAAGGTGACTCATATCTCAGATTTTGCTGACAGGAGTCTCTTGACCCCTGGTGATTTCAAAGGGACACTGGGATGATTAACTGAGAGGGAGACATCTGTGCTGGAGAAGCTTGTGTTTGTCTTCCTGAATTTCCTGGCCCATCTAAACACTGCCTTCATTCTCAACCTCTTGCAGGAGACAAGATGTGCTGGTGCTGACACCGTGGCTGGCGCCAATTGTTTGGGAAGGCACGTTCAACAGAGACATCCTCAATGCTCAATATGTGCAGAAGGACTTGGTCACTGGACTGGTCGCTTTTGCTGTTGAAAAGTATTGGTTTGTCATTTATTTCTTGTCAAATAGTTAAACCTCTCACCTGGCAGTTATGTTGCAATACTGCTCATGGAGCAGAAGTGAGAAATGTTCCAAAGACTGAATATGAGCGGCTTTAGACTGGGAGAAATGTGACATGTGCCAGTAAGCCAACTAGCTGTGACATTGTATTGAAAAGGAAAAATATATCCTTGGAATTATAACTAGCATTTTGACCCCTTGAGATAAAAATTCTAGCTCCTGCTAGGTTTCTAACAACAAATTTTCCCTCTATCCTGCACTAAAAAAGAGAAAAATTCTGTAAAGTTGAGATTTTAGTTGGTTTCTGTAAGAGCTTAAAGTTAAAATATTACCCCCAGTAAAATTATTATGTGCAGTGTTACAGCTTGTACATTCTTGGGGAGGTTCTTTTTTGAGTTTCTGAGTAAAGAGCTGTAGTCCCTTTATCTCCTGGCATATTAGGGTTACATACAGACTTCAGGTATTTCAAGGCAATCAAAACAATGTAATTTATAGTTCTGACCCTCTGCTATGAAAACAGGCAGAGAGAGTTGGGGTTGTTGAGCCTGGAGAAGAGAAGGCTCCAGGCAGACCTTAGAGCCCCCTCCCATACCTAACAGGGGCCTACAAGAAAGTGGGAGAGGGATTTTTGACAAAGGTAGGTCATGACAGTATGAGGGAGAATGGCTTTAAACTGAAAGAGGGTAGATTTAGATCAGGTATTAGGAAGAAATTCCTCCCTGTGAGGGTGGGGAGGCCCTGGCACAGGTTGCCAAGAGAAGCTGTGGCTGCCCCTGGATCCCTGGGAGTGTCCAAGGTCAGGCTGGATGGGTCTTGGAGCAGCCTGGGATAGTGGGAGGCATCCCTGCTCATTGCAGGGGGGTGGAATGAGATGATCTTTAAGGTCCCTTCCAACCCAAACCATTCCACGATTCTCTGTTGATTCTATGATCCTCTCAGTGAGTTAAAATGTTACACTGCAGAAAGAGTGCCAGGGAGCAGGGAAAAGGGAAGGATGAGAAGTATTTACATTATGGAGAGATGTTAGAGAGCAGCACTGGGTGGAAGGCACCTGTTCTGTGCACAGTGAAAGCTAAAATGTGATGTGATGGGCACAGCATGGGCAAGGTTTGAAGGGCAGCAGCCGTGTTAAATAAAGAGCATTAACGTAAGAAGGAGCAACGGATAGAAAAAGAAAAGAAACTTGAAAAGCTGTTGTTCTTCAACAGAAGGAGCCTCTCTCCATTCTTTTCCTTTCCATGTCTCTTAGATATGTCCAGTTCATAGAAGGGTTCATGAGATCTGCCAACAAGTACTTCCTTGCTGGGCACCAAGTGAATTTCTACTTGTTCACAGACAATCCTGGGAAGATCCCTCACCTTCAGATGGCCCCTGAGAACCACGTGTTTGTCATCCCTGTCCAGAATGACTCCAGGTGGCAGGACATCTCCACAAGCCGTATGGACATCATCAGCACATACACCCACAGCCAGTTCCAGTACGAGGTGGACTATCTGTACTCCATGGACATCCACGTCCAGCTCTTGGCACACATCGGCGTGGAGATCATTGATGCCCTGGTGGCAACCATCAGCTCCTGGCAGGTCACCCCACAGCACGAGAACAAAGCCTATGAGGCACCCCCTGAGTCACAAGCTGCCAGCCCTGAGGGACAAGGGGACTTCTATTACACAGCAAGCTTCTATGGGGGGAGCGTGTCCGAGGTCTACAAACTGACCCGAGCCTGTTCCCAGGGGCTGGTGGAGGACAGAGAACACGGCGTCGAGCCTCGGCGGAGTGATGAGAGTCACCTGAACCAGTACCTCCTGCACCACAAGCCCACACGCCTGCTGTCCCCAGAGTACTACTGGGACACAGAGCTGAGCCCCAGCATCATCCAGGTGAAGAGGATGTGCCCTGTGCACAAGGACAGCCAGGGGCAAGCTCCTGGAGCAAAGAATGTGAAGCCTTTCCTCTTTACAGCCCCACTAAACTGAGGGTAATGGGCAAAGGAAGTTTCCTTCTGTTAGTGGGACTGCACACATTTTCTGCACGACAGCCCATAAACTGAGTCTCCTTAGCTAGAAACTACTAAACACAGAAATTTCTTCTGCTGCCAACTCTTTTTTTCAACTTTTTGCTTTTCAACCGTCCTTTCATCTGCAGGTTTACAAGCACAGGCTTCCAGCCATGCTAAGAACGTATCAAAATTGACAAGGACATACTCAAAATGACAGTCTTTAGGCATCTGAATAAAGTCAGTTTGCAAATTTACAAATGGTCCTCACAGACTAGAGTCTGCAATTAATACTTGTCTTCTGCTGTCTTATATTATCTGCTGAAAAGATGTCCTAACAATATGATAATTTAAGAATTTGAATGATACTACTAGCAAGGTTCAATCATTTACTCCCTAATTTCGCACAAAATTAAAGCCCCTTCCTCATTGTTCAAGTAGTAGAACTATCTGATTAATTAAAAACATGTATGATTCTACAAATCCTAAATGTATGTGGACTATCAAAAGAAAATTAAATCATATTTAAAGTTTTTCAACTTTCCTTTTGCAATATTAGCTGTATCTTCAGAAACAGCAATATTTTAATGATGTAATCATTAGCTGAATGAATTCATTAAAGCTTTCTATTGCTCTCAATAGAAATGAGAATAGAAAACTGAAAATTATGTACACAAGAAAAAATGGGGGCAAACCCATCCTGTCACACAGCTGCAGTCCCAACCCTGTTCCTGCTGTGGGCCACTGAACAGGTCACAGGAAGAAGAGCAAGTCCATCTGTAATTCTTGCTGTACTCCTGTCCCGAATGGGTAACTTAGATTGTATAAAGAACCCCTGTCAAAGGGATCAGAGAAAGTGCTTCTATTGCAATATAATATTGTAAAAATGCAACTTAACAAAGTTAAGAACAGGGGGTAGCGTGGCTGACCCATACTTAGGACACATGAGCAAACCAGGCTGGGCAGAATGTTGAAGTGGGTGGGATAATCTCTCATTTGTCTGGGTTATCTATTTGTCAGAATATCTGTTATGAATGTGTTGCTCTTTGCTCCATAAATCTTGTTTGGTCTTTTAATGGTGTTACCTGCTTTATTGCAATTGTATTCCTTAGGAGTGGTTTCCCAGATTTGAAAATAGAACAAGAAGATAACATCACGCTCAAATATGGTTTGTCCAAAGACTGGGCAGTAAAAGGTTTCTGAAAAAGGGCCAGACAAGAGGAATCTGTGTGATATGAAGAGTTTTCAGATAAAGATTGGTGTGAAAGTTCAGCTGAAGTGTTGTGGTGAATTGAGCTAGCATACTTAGGCTAAAATAATCAAATAATTTTAGATTAATGGAATGGGACACAGACTGAGTTATAAGACTCAGGGAAAGCCAATTATAGTATGAACCAACCCTTTTGAATCACTTTAGAAAGCACAGATGGGGATGGTCCAAGGAAATCATTGTGTTGAACTAGGTGGGGGGGGGGGGGGAATTTAATTTTCTNNNAATTTAATATTCTTTTTGCAGCATCTCCCCTCTGCAAAGCTTAATCCTCTGCTGCTGCCTGATTTCTCAGTCACATTCTCTGCCACTGCCAAACGGGTTTTACCTGTGAAATGTGACCCCTTGGGAGACAGTACACTGCAAGGGTCCCACTCCCGCTTCCCAGTGGAGAACAAAGACCTCCACAGGTTCTACAGCTCCCTTGGAACATCCTGAGGACTGGCAGATCTCTCTTATCCATGGACCTTCCTTGCCTAATGCCCCTGGAGACTGGAAACAGGTTTGCCACCACCTTCACAGACAGGACAGAACACACAATGCACAGAGAGGAGCGGAGTTGGCGACTGTGAATAAGGACTACCAAATGCTCTGCCTTACCAGCCCTCATCTTATTCAGGTAAGAAGAATTGGCTGATCCTTGCACCATGCAAATTCAAGCCTTGTGCTGGGCTTAAACCTGGCCAGGAAAGAGAGTTAATGAGGGTGGGTCATGGCAAGATGTACTGCAACTGCATGAATAGAACAGACTGCATCAAATACAGAGTCCTGTACGTGGGCCAGAGTAACACTGTGCAGCAGGACAGATTAGGCCATAAAAAATATAATTTCCTATTATTTCTATTCAGTCAAATACCTGGCTGCAAGGGATGGTATAATAGAGAGTCTGTGCTGAGTTGCAATTTAACTTTTAAGACAGTATAAAGATTTCTTGTGTGATTTAGCCTTACTAGCTTCCAATATCTGGTCCCATTGGTAACAAGAAATCAGTCTTTAAAGGCTAACAAATGGTTTGGCCTCCTGGGCAGTCTGACACACATTATCAGGCCTGTTGACAATGCCAAGGCCTCCATTATCAGAGATGGAATGGGCTGTGGGTGTTGTCAGCCACTCCTGTGGTATTTTCCACCTCTTGTACAGGAAGAGCTATAAGGACTTGGTCATGAGAACGTACAGAGGTGATAGTGAGTGGTTCTGCTTGAGAGGAAGGTACAAAGAACTGACACAATCACAGGCAAGGAGCTGGGATATGTCACTGAGTTACACTGAGATAATGAAGGAGGGAGAAGGACCCACAGCAGAAAGTTAGAACAGTGCACAAAGTCTCCATCATTCCTAACCTAGGAGTAAGGCTGAACCAGGATGCCTTTCAGAGCTTAAAAGAGAAAAACTGGTCATTTCCTCATGTTCCTTAGTAGGCCACACCACCTAGAAAAGATGTCCAGGATCTTTGTAGCTTCACATACTTGTCCACACAGACTCTGCAAAGGAAAAATTTGTGTCCAGATTTCCACAAACTTGAATATGTGTCAGGATATTATGGCTTAGGCTGGCAGCTGAAGCTGATTGGTGTTGATCCCTTGTTGTCTTCATACTTCAGTGCCTCTGTTAGATAAAGCAGGTGGAATAGGTCTCTTGAAGCACATCAGTGGTGTATTGTCACTTCTTTGGCCATGAATGGGGTGAGATCTTACTGATATAATCCACCATACCTCAACTAAGGTGTTGTTACCTGTAAGAGGAAAATAGGAAAGGATTTCACCTGGGTGAATGAGAGCCAGGTGCCCATATTCATATGTGAAGAGGTTGTTATTAAATCTCAGGTTCAGATAATATGGATAATTTACTGCCATCACAACATTCTTACTTTTTTTCCTCCATCCACGCTAAATCTACTTGTTTTGTTGAAGTGTGGATAGAAACTGAACATGAATAAGTTATCCCAGAGGAAACTATATTTTGGTTTTTGTGGGTTTACGGATGTCAGTGAAACAATAGGTTTGAACACGATTGAGATAATGGGCGTAAAATGGGCAGAACAAACTAAACGAAAGAACTACGGGTGATGGATCTGGGCAAGAAAACAGTAGGATAGGTGACCAACACATAAAAGTACTGGATTGGGCTCAGACCTTCAAACTTGGAACAAAACCTGATGGATTAAAATTGAGCACAAACAGTAACAAATACCACCAGGTCAGAGCAGAAAGAAAAAAAATTATAGATAACACAAGGATATAGCTGTAAGATAATCTCTGAGTTCTTCCTCCCATCAGGACTCAAGTGAATAATTTTGATTTTAAGGCAGTGAATGGGCACCAGATATCCAATTCCTATTGTTTTACTCTAATGAAGTAAAGTGTCACTTTTATGTAATCAAAATAGTTCCATTAGATTCTCTGCACTCTTATTTATTACTGTGATAATAGTGCTATGATATTCACTCTGCCTATGTATAGACTAGGGTCACAGCATCCTTACTATGAATTTTTTCTCATAAAACCTTTGTCCTAGGTCATCCATGATTACCTTGGACTACCTTCAAACATAAGTAGACAGACTAATCCTCAGGAGTGGATCCAGGTTCATTTGTTTTAGGGCCAAGAAGCTATCCTCATTTTTGAAGAGGGTAAAATTTCAGGTCAAAGAAGTCCCAGATTGCAAAAATGAACACCAGAAACCTGTTTTAGACCCTTTTAATAACCAACTGGTCAATTTATTTATTAGTCCTCTATCAAAATATAATCATCTTCCCTAGAGAAGAACATTGACCACAGACGGACCGGCCAGGGACTTGTGTACCCTGGTTGGGCTAACTCAGACCTCAGTAAGTTCCATGTACCTCAACAAGTTACTATGTCACTAGAAGTGGACAAACCTATAATAGTAATTTTTTTTTTCTTTTTTTTCCCCTTTTTAATGGGATCAGGCAGTTGATTGATTTTTGGAACCATGTTTGTATAATGTCTTAATAACATTTCTCAAGGTCAGGAATTGCATTAGGGTTCAACACACCAAATCAAAGGGCTAGTGCAGGTCAGTTTTGTCATTTTGTTAAACTGAATGGGCTAGGGCAAGGCACAAGTAAAAGCTATGGTCCATACTCTCCATGGGAATCAATTATTTTCTGCTTGTTTGTCTCCCTATTAAAAGTCATGCCACCTTCATAAATCCTTGGCTTTTAACAACTGGCACTGAGAGAGTATTGGCACCGTAAGACAAAAGTTTGTGAAGCCTTAGAACTTCTTCAAGGAGAATGAAGACACCTATGTAAACTGCTCCTCATGGAAAAATAAATCTTAAAATTGGTGCATTAAATGGATGCCTGTTTCATGCATAAGGTTGTAGACACTACCTAGAGCCTTTACAAATCTATACAAATCCATTACCAGCTTTGTTATTTTGCAGGAATGTGAAACACAGGTGGATTTGCAGTCAGGGAACACAAGACAGGAATCATGGCTTGCTGCCTTCAGAGGACAGGTTCACTCTCTGGTAGATTCTGTCATCCAAACAGGAATGTAGGAAATTCAGAGTGATGCATCCAAAAGAATTCCCAAGAATGAGTTTTCTCACAGAGGGAGCAGGGGGCTGTGCACTTTAATGGGCACCTGGAGGAGGGAAAGGCAGGTAGCTGAACCTGTCCAGGGCAGTGGAACTCTGACAGGTCAGACCAGTCCAGCTGGTAAATGCAGAAGGGCTGGCTGTGGGTGGAAGAGTCTGAGTGATAAGGTGGAGCAGGCCAGGAAGTCAGTGATGAATCAGAAAGGAGCAGCCTGTGATGGCCTGGCCTCTAGCATGGTAAATCCATGGCTCAGCACGGGAGTTATGGCCTCTAAACAGAGATTCGTGCTCTGGGTAAGGTGTGATAGGACCAGGGCACAGCAAATCCAGGCTTCTACCAAAATATATATGGACGTGGCTGAGTAATGAGTGGAAATGGATGTACCAGAATAGGATAGCAATTTCTAGATTGGGGTAGCAGGCAAAATATGAAACCAGAACAGGTTAGCTATGTTGCAGAAGTGAATATAACTAAGGAAGGAGACAAAGGTCAGTCTTATCCCACCATTCTCCACTGCCAGTGAATTTTCCAGCTGTATACAAAGCCATCTTCAGAAACCCCTCCAGCAGTGCTTGTGACACAGTTCTGCAAGTCTGCTGAACCACACACACACACAGAGCCTCCCCCCAGCTCCAGCTTCTACAGTAGCAGCTCTGGCACTTGGCATTCCTGTCTCTCCAGCTGTGCCTGCAGCACAGATCCAGGCTGCTGCTTCCATCTGCTGCAGTGGTGTTCAGTGCAGGCCACTCCGTGCCTGTGAGCCAGCAGGAAGAGCAGAAGTTTGAAACGATCTTCCCCGGCCCTGTGGCACCAGGGTTACCCAGCGAAAAGGAGAACCTAAGCAGAAGTTGCACCATGGATGTACCAGCTCAAAGCAGATGTCTCACTGCTGTCAGACATCAGGAAACTCGTGGTGACAGCAGGTGACTGAATGAGCCTGAGGAGCAGGCTTGGCATGAATGAACATAAAATCATCCCCCTCGACCTGCTGGCCATGTTTTCATCCAGCCCAGGATGAAATTGGCCTTGTGGGCTGCGAGCACACATTGCCAAGTCATGTTGAGCTCCACCACCCGCAAACCCCCACAGCTTTCTCCTCAGAGCTGGTTTCAATCCATTGCCACTCGGACTATTCTTGTGCTAGGGATTGCCCTGACCCACATGAGAGACCTCACACGTGGCCTTGTGGATCACGAGATTGGCACAGGCCCATCTCTCCAGCCAGCCCAGGTCCCTCTGCATGAATTAATTCTGAGCTCAGCCCTGGTGGTGCACAACTGGCTGGCACTGGGGAGCCCAGAACTGACCACAGCACTCCAGGTGTGTCCCCATCAGTGCTGAGCTGAGGGCAAGGATCACCTTTCCTGACCTGGTCTCCACTTGGACAACAAACTATTGACCACAATTCTTTGAGTGTGACCACCCAGCCAATTCCTTACATTCAAGTGATCAATCCATCTCCAGTTTAGAGAAAAGGATGTCAAATGTTTTGCACAAGTCCACGTAGCTGACATCTCTTGCCCTTCCCTAGTTCACCACTGCTGTCACCCCCTCATAGAAGGCTACCAAATTTGTCAGGCACACTTTGCCTTTAGTGAGGCCATGCTGGCTGTCACTAATCACCTCATTATTTTCCATGTACCTTAGCACAGTTTCCAGGAGCTCCATGATTTTGCCAGTCACTGAGGTGAGACCGACTGGCCTCACCTATGTCTTCCTAATATCCCTTCTATAATGTTTGAGTTATGTTTCCCCTTTTCCAGTCCATGGGAACTACACTGGATTGCCATGACTTCTCAAATATGATGCACAGTGGCTCAGCCTCTTCCTCTGTCAGTTCCCTCAGGACGCAGAGATGGATCCTGTCAGACCCCATGAGCATGTGAACCTTCAGGTTTCTTAAATGCTGAGAGCCAATCTTATCCTACAGCAGGAAGTTCTTCATTCCCCTAATCACTGCTTCCACCTTCTGCAGTTCCTCTGGTGTGTCTGGAACACTTGCAAGTGAAGAATGGGGCAAAAAAGTTATTGGATACCTCAGCCCCATATCCCTCCTGACAGGATCCACGTTTTCCTTAGTCTTTCTTTTATTGCTGCTGTTCCTATAGAAACTTTTTTTGTTACCTCTTGGCCGGATTTACATCTTCCAGTGCTTTAGTGAATATGCCCAGGTGAATATTACAGCATCCTACAGTCAAATTCATGGAAGATCCTTTGTTGCTGTCTTCCCAGGCAAATGTAGAGGAACTCATAAAGCTGGGACAGACTCTGTTCTGGAGGACAGACACTGACACTCTCCCCCAGACCCATTCCTTCTTGCTGTGCTCTTATGCATCCACTTGCCCCAAACGGTTAATTCAGGCAACCAGGACCTCTTTTGTCTTCCTGGAAATCTCTTACATGTGAGTATGTTTAAGGCTGTTTTCCTGACCTGTACCCAGAGAGTTTGATAACAGTTTTCTTCACACAGCAAAACATCAGAAGGCACACACTGCAGATGCACACTGAAAACTGTCAGTGAAGAACTGCAAAGGGTTTTGTGTGCGTGGTGATCAACAGAGTAGAGCACAGATGACACTGACTTCCACAGTTCCATTTGCTGAACAAAACCTTGATTTCGTGAAGTTTTAATCCAGTGTCATTTTCTGAGGTGTGAGGAGGAAAAGGAGGAAGTGAGGCATGGAAGGGGCACTTCAGTCCACCATGGAACTATGGTGGACTCAGCTGGAGTAGTGGGCAGCAAAAATTGGCATGACTTGTGGTGGAAAGGCCAGTAGAAATGTTCAGCACAAGGGCAGATGGTTGAGATGACTTTGAAGGCTGAGGGTGTCAATGAAAAGGCCATGATGTTTGATGGAATACCAGCTGTCAGTGGTGTGGCAAATGTAGTTGGAGCAGGATACAGACGTGTCTTAAAGTGGATAGGCAAAGTCAGAACAACAGAATAACATATGGAGACTTCTGGAACAGTGATTTAGTGCCAAAGGTCGGGAATGACACCAGAGTCAAATGTATTCACTAGAAAGGAAGCTGTTTTTACAGGTTTGAAAAGGCCACATCCATAGCTTAACTCAGATGTGCTGAAATGAGTCAGTGAAGGAATAAAGAAATGGTTAAGGTCAGAGCACAGCGGGCAGTAGAGAAAGAAAAGGATGAGGAATATATCCAAGACCAATGGAGAGAACAGTTACTTGGGAAGGCAAATGTCATCACTCCAAACATTCCCCCTCCTCCTTCTTCCCCCACTTCATATACTGCACATGATGTCCTGTGGTGTGAAAAATTCCTTTGTCCCAGCTGTGTTTCCTTCCACCTTCCTTGCCAGCAGGGCATTATGGGGAGCAGAAAAGGCCTTGGCTCTGTGTAAGCTCAGCTCAGCAACAAAAAACCCCCTACTATTTACATGGATAGTCTGGTGAGAAAAGGGAATCAGTATACTGTTAGGAGAGGAAATATTTTTATCTACTGCTTTATGTCCTGGTAATGGTGAGAAAGAGGAGGTTTAGTCTGAGTGTTTCCAGGACACTCATTGATGTTTTACACTACGAGATACAGGAGGACATCCTGCCCTGCTTGTTCTGTTAGAGATATTTTTGTTTTACACTAGAGCATGTGGTTTTGAACTTTTAAGCAATAGCTTTGGTTAAAGGAACTTACACCAGCCAGGAATAATACCTATGATCTCTGTCTCTTGCTGGGAAGTGATTCTTGCTTCCCTTTGCTCTTTGCTCCTGGGATTTGTTAATCTCTGGGCAGAGGTGAACCAGGCCTCCTAGGATGCAGGTGCATGTTGGCCTCGTGAACCCAATGCAATGTCCTGACAGCCCCTGCAGCTGTTCCGAAGCTTTTAAAAAGTCCAACTCTCTCCAGCTCTGATGTTACCAGGGTGTAGCATCAAATCTCAGTCAGTCTCATCTCAATTTGTATTGATATGATTCTCCATTCCTTCAGAAAATGAAGTATTTGTGTTTGTTAAAAAGCTAAGAGCAATTAGCTGGAGCTAACAAGGACTTCTGCAATTAGACTTACTCCTGAGATTAAGAACTTTCCTAGCTGGTGATTTGCCCTCTCCCCAATTCTCTACAGCTCAGCATCTCCCCTGGGAGGGACCCAGCTAAACACGAAGGCCTAGTTAAAACTTGGCGAAACTCTAATGCCTTGGGAGATCTGTACTGGGTGTCTTGGAAAGAAACTTCATTGAGAAGAGGGAATAGGCAGCAAGGGATGTGAGCAAGGGCACAAGGGAAGAGCTGGAGAAACTAAAAGACAGAGGTAAATTCAAGATATTTATAATATCAATGACTGCAGACTGACATGCTGCAGTTAGTTTCTGATCTGTCCCAATTTAAGATCAAAATAATCTGCTCTTTAGCACAAGAATAACTGTCTTGTTTCAGAGCAGATCTGCTGTGAGACCTGAAGTGTTATACCCATTATGTCCAGGGCTGATGACAGAGAGGGTCAGTTCTGTGAGGACTTTGGCAAATAGGTCATCAGGAAGGCAGGTCTGCAAGGTCATAGAATCACAGAAAATCCAGAGCTGGAAGGGACCTGTCAGGATCATCCAGTCCAGCTCCTGGCCCTGCATAGGACACCCCAAGAGTCACAACTTGTGTCTGATAGCATTGTCCAGGCACTTCTTGAGCCCAGATGGACTTTGTGCTCAGCCCACTTCCCTGGGCAGCCTCCTCCAGTGCCCAGCTATGGATGCTGACAGCCTGGTCAGAGAGTTTCTCAGACATCGAGCTGCACACTGTGAACATTTACCCGTGAGAAACTCAGCGCTGGCTAGAAACATTCGCACACATCGGTTCAGACAACATCTCTGTGTACCCGTGAGAAAGCCAGCATCAACAAGAAGCAAGAATTATAAACACAAAAAGATGAAGAATGTGCACCTGTTCAAAGGAAGCTGTTATTCACTTAGGATTGTTTTTGACTGGGTGCTGGTAGCATGCAGGCAATGTGAGGGCTGTTAATTTGAGAACCAATGAAATACAGCATGAGTGTGTAACACTCTATAAAAGATGACCTGTACAATGAAGTGGGCCTTTGGCCTTTGCTGACTGGACTTTGTCTGTGTGTGTATGCCGCCTGTCCATCTCAACAGCGAACTCAACCACCCTCTGGGTGAAGGAGTTTTTCCTGATATCCAACCTAAACCTCCCCCAGCTCAGCTCCAGCCATTTCCTCAAGTGCTGTCACTGATCATGAGAGTGAAGAGATCGATACCTGCCCTTCTACTGCCCCTCGGGAGGAGGCTGAAGACCACAGTGAGGTCTGACCTCAGTGTCCTCTCCTCCAGGCCAGATGCTCCGCTACAGAGCTGCACAGCTGCAAAGAAACTTCTTCGTAGGAGCAGCAGACAGGACACACATGATCACAAATGATGTCATTGTCCAGTGGAGGGTTTCAAAGATGATGAAAATTCTTCTTATGAGGCCAGGCTGAGGTAGCTGGGTCTGGTCAGCCTCGAGAAGACTGAGCAGGGCTCTTACAACAGATGTAAGTATCTGCAGGGAGGCTCTGTAGCAGGGCATTCCCCCTCCCACAAGAGATCATCTGTTGTTTGTTACTCAATCAGATAACTCAAACGGGACAAGCTCTCCTGCAGAGTTATTTTGGTCCCATGGGGTTAGCACTGGTCTGGCATCTCCCGGCTGCCCAAACACATCTTACTGTTGAAGTGAGATCTGGAAATAAACTGGATTTCTGACAGACAGACACATTACTTTACAAACTTTATAAAAGCTACACCAAACTTTCACAAAGCAATCTTCCATGGGAACGTGTGGAGTTTTTCCCGTGAGTAGGGACGCTGCTTTGTGGTTACTCCCCTGGGGTTAAGTGAAGGAATCTGCACATTATCATCATTTCAGTGCTAAGTTACATTTGACTGCTAATCAATTCTATTTCTTTTGCTAGCTTTAGTACAGGTACCTTGATATAGTGCATTGTTTTACGTTATGCTATAATCTGCTAGTAATTCTTTAATGTAATACCTTGTAGTAAGTAATTCTGATTAAGATCTTTCATCTGTTATCTCTTGTCTGTTTAATAAATAATTCATTTTTCTAAACAGACGTGATTTGCCATCGTTAAAAGTTGCAGGCCAGAGTGACTCTTTAAATTTAAACTGTTGCCCAAAATCTGAGGCTGAGGCAGGGATTGGCTGAAGCTCCCACCCACCCTGTGGCACGGGGGCAGTGATCACACCAAGCTCTGCCCAGCAGGATGAAAGGCACCAGGAAGAAACTGATGCACAGGAAGTTCCACCAGAATATCAGGAAGAATTTCCTAGGATTTTTGAGATTTTGACAGGAGTCTGCCTTAGGCTATTGAGTGAATCCTGGAGAAGGAGATCCCAAGCGGTGCATGTGGTTTATCTTTATCCCGTGACAGTCTGGGCATATAAATATCAACCATTTGGAACGTAATCTGGTCCAGATGCAGACATCTATTTGCAGGTGTGTACAAACACTCTGCATGTCTGAATTCCCACCACAGTCAAAACCAATCAAAACTTAATGGAATCTGGTGACCAATTCTACTGCAAAAGCGTAGCTGGCATCTGTAGGCCTTTAGTGACAGCTTCAGATGAGGACATTTGGCTAATCTAATGACTAAATAAAATGTTACACGTCCAGAAGTGCTGCATCTGCCTTCCAAATGCCATTCCAAAACAATGAGTGCCTCTTAGAGCAGTTGTGGCTCCCAGTTCTATGTCAGACGTGTCGTACCTAACTATTAGGAATCCATGCTAATAATCACCTGATAGATGTCAAAACCATTGTTCAGAGAGTACATGTGGTAAGTCCAAAGTGAAATAAATTGTTCATGAAGAACAGAATTTATAATTTTATCTTAAAATCTCTATTTCTCCAGCCTTTAACGACCACCACTCAATCACTCCTACTTATCTTCGGTACAGTGAAAGTAAAGATATAATTCAACAACCCCTGGCCTCCATTATAAGAAAACAATTAAACATCCCCTCAGTATAAATCCTTCAAGTCATATGGTAAATTATTTTCTAATTACACCAACAGTAATACAAAATATATCTCAAATATGCTTTTATATTTTAAATCAGAGATGAGATTTGAAAATATGATTAATTACATCTCTTATTGGTGGCTCATTTTCTTATTTAATCAATGCTGAAAAATATTCTACATTTTTCTGTTTTAATTAGGGGTTTTTTTGGTACAAATTAAGATGTGATTAATAACAAACATGTTAAGCTTCTGCAGAGAGGTATACCTTATAATTTTTCTGTGGAATTACAAAATCTCAAGATAAAAATTCACATGACATCAAATTAAGAACACCGTACTTTTATTATGTTTATATTCACAATTATTTCCAGGAATGAAGGATTAATTTAAGGAAAAATTAATGTCCTTAACTTCCCAATATCATTTAAGTTTTAAGGATATAATATAAAGAATTTTATTAAGAGTTTCACAGCATTACAGGGGTTAGGTTTTTCAAAGGTCTAGACTTGGTCTAGCATGTTTAAAACAATGACTCTAAAATTAAAGAAATATCTTTGCGGCAGTGAGGCAGGAATGCAATTTTGCACACCTTACCTTTTTTTTTTTTCCCCTATAACAATCTCAGAATTAATAATTGGTACTCATTAATTTCCTGGGCTCCACATTATAGCCTGAATTATGTCCTCTCCTTTCCACAAAGAAATTTACTAAACATTTTCAGGAAATAAATGCAAACTGATGAAAACTTATTCTTCTCAGTTCTTTCAGTAAAATCAGGCTCCTCTCTTTAGTTCAAAAAGTCAGAAGTTTGTAAAACACAATTTTAAAGTTTCTGAAAAATAGCAAGGAAAAGAAAAAGGAAAAAAAAGGTTTACTTATTTAAGAATTGTTTTAAGTATGTGAAAAAATCTTAAGTATGTCCAAAATCTTAACAGCTTCTTAGAGCTGAAAATTCCCACTCTTCTCCCTCTTTTCTCCCCAAAAGCTGAAGTGTTCTTGAGAATTACTTGGAAATTAATTTTACTGAACAAGAATTTTGACTGAAAAAGACCACTACAAACACCTGAAACAATGCAAATATTCTCTTTCATTTCCACACTAAATTAACTTTTCTCCATTTTTTCCTCAGGGCCCCTTTCAACTCTTTATTCCTCAAACTATAAATAACAGGATTCAATAAAGGAGTCACCACGGAATAAGAAAGGGAGAGGAATTTATCCACAGATGCACAGTAGCTGTATTTTGGCCGCAGATACATGGAGCCTGCAGTGCCATAAAAAAGAGTCACAGCCAAGAGGTGTGAGGAGCAAGTGGAAAACGCTTTCTGCTGCCTCTCAGCTGATGCCATCTGAAGAATTGTGGAAATTATACAAATATACGAATAAATGACCAGCAAGAAAGGACTCAGAATGGCAAAGACAGCAACCACAATGACTTGGATTTCACTTGGGAAGGTGTTGCCACAAAGCAGGTCCAGGAGGGGTTGAATCTCACAGAAAAAGTGGTTGATGGCAGAACCACACAAGGGTGAGGTGAATGTTACGAGGGTGTGAACGGAGCCCACAGCAGTTCCACAAATGTAAGTTCCAGCAACCAGGCTTCTGCAGACCCTGCTGCTCATGATAATTGTGTAATGCAAGGGGTAGCAAATTGCAAAATAACGATCAAGGGACATGGCAGCCAAGAGAAAACATTCAGCAACTCCAAAGAAAAGGAAGAAAAACATTTGCATTGCACATCTTGTCCTGGAAATGCTTACTGTTCCCACCATCAGGTTCTCAAGAATAGTTGGGATAATGAGTGACAGATAGCAGATATCCAAACAGGACAGCTGAGTGAGGAAGAAATACATGGGGGTATGAAGGGCATTATCACTGTTTATTATGAAAGCTATCACTGCATTAGCCATCAAGATGAGAATATAAAGAGATAATAAAACTACAAAGAGCAAAGGTTGCAAATGAGAGATTTCAGAAAAACCCAGGAGTCTGAATTCACTCACTCCACTGAGGTTCCCAAGGATCATCTTGCTTTGGTTCCTTGTAGAACTCTCTTCGTTGTAGTGTTCAGTAGCTGATGAAGCTGCAAACAGCGAGGCAAATCTGAAATCAAAATACAACTGCCTGCTTGAACAGACAAAAGAATGGCTAGAATTTAGAAACTATCCAGATTTTGAAAAGATCTTCTGAACAGATTATAAACGTTTCTAAAGAAAATAAGGCAGCCTTATGCATTTATTTATGTCTCTATTTTTGACTGATTCTTCTTTCATAGCATTGCCTTCAAAGTTTGCATATTTACTACTGTCTTCAAATGCTCAGCTACCATTTTTACCCTGTAGAACAAGAAAAAAAAATTACAGTAGATATCTTTTTATGGACTCATCAGTTCAAGTCCCAGTATCATCAGCAGCAACATTTGAATATAACAAAGGTAATTTCTCCGTTACCTTTTGCGAGTGTGGTGGAAAAAGAAGGGAAAAAACCCCCTAAACTATGAGGTCTCCAGAAAAGCTTTCTACTCTGAGCACTCTGCAGTGGAGCAGAAGAGAGGCTTTTCCACAGCTCTTTATACATACATATATGTATTTATAAAGTCCACTGAGACTGGCTAGTGCTGATTGGAGCAACAAGGAATAGTTACTAGAGGTTGGCTAAATATGGTGCATGTGCATCAGTTGACTCACAGCCACCTCTAGTTTTGCATAACTTGGGAAGCATTTCCATATAAACCCAGATATCCTACTGCAATATTGAGATCTGTCGTTACTTTGCAGTAATTACCGTTAATTCATAATGCAGCCAAATTAATGACAGAGTTGTCAAAAAGGCTTACCATACTTACCTCCATGTACTTTGGGATAAAGTTGCCCCAGAAGATCATTCTTGCCCACAAACTAACATGTAGGTTCCCCTACTTCTTCTTCCTCAGGTTTGTCATTCCATATATTGTTATTAATCAGAAAGACTAAAAAAAAAAAAAAATCCCAAACCAAAATCAAACCCAACCAACCAATCAAAAATCAGACACTTTCTTTGCCACAGCTGCTGTAGCAAATAAGGATTTAGCATTTGTTGGGGGTTAGGTTTTCTTTCCTTCTTATGTATAGAATTTTTTCCCATAAATTGCTAAGACACACTAACGACTGGGTACTTAAGAACAAAAGAGGTGGCCCAGCTCAGGAGGGAAAGGCATCTGTTTACTGTTCTCTTATCTGGGAGTTTCTCTCAGAGGGACGGAGATAACTCGAGAACTGGGCTGCTAAAAGGCGGGGCTGGAGCAGTTGCTGGCTCTCTCGCTCTCGGCTTTCGGGGAGAGACGCCTGGAGGTGCTGCTTTGGGAAGGGGAGTTCATTGCTGCCGCCGGACCCCCGGCCAGAGCTGATTCTTCTGCCGTGGGGTGAGAGCCTCTGCTCGTGAGAGCAGCCACTGAGCTGGGACCTTATTAACACCTCCCTCACTAAAGGGGGGAACCTATTGCCATCTGCTCGGGTGCCCGGGATCCTGAGCTCGCCTCTCCCCGCCCTGCTGGGAGCCGGGCTGTCCCTGCCCNCGCCTCCCTCTCTCCCCCCCCCCCCCACCCCGGCCGAGCCGCCATTGCCACGTGCTGCTGGAGGTCGCGCCACAGCGCCCCCTGCAGCCGCGGGGGAATCATTGCACCTGCCCCGCCCACCCAGCGCCACCAGCGCCCCCTGCCGGCTGTGACCAGAACTGCACCCAGGGGGCTGGGACCGGGTTCCTGGTTCTGTTTGTTGTTAATGCCATAGGAGTTGTTGTTTGTTCACTTTATTATAAATACTAGCAAAGAACTGTTATTCCTATTCCTATATCCTCGCCTGAGAGCCCCTTAATTTCAAAATTACAATAATTTGGAGGGAAATGGTTTACATTTTCCATTCCAGGGGAGGCTCCTGCCTTCCTCAGCAGACACGTGTCCTTCAAACTAGGACACTCGGCAAAATAAGCTTTGCTGCTGAAAAAGGTGTTAGCAGCTCTCTGTTTCTTCCACTTGACACTTCTGACTGTCACTTCCATGTGGGGGCTTGGACATCCATGCTGCTCCCGCTCTCAAATGAGGGAGTACCTGTTTTGCATGTCCTCATGGTGTTGGAAATGATGTAACTTTACTAATACCTTTTCTAATTAATTGTTTTAATTCAGTTTTCTAAGTAATTGTTTTAGTTAATCACAAGCAGTGTAATTTTCCACTCTGTCATATGCCACTGTAGCCAACATTTGGCAAGGTTTGTCCTAAGTTGCTACAGTGGGAATACAGCTTGGGAAAATTCCTGAAGCTTTAAGTTTTGCTAAAACAACTGTAATCAACCTCAATATGTTTCAATGGTCTTAGACGTGGAAGACAGATTTATTGCT
Organism: Picathartes gymnocephalus; assembly: GCA_013390045.1. Taxonomy (NCBI): domain Eukaryota; kingdom Metazoa; phylum Chordata; class Aves; order Passeriformes; family Picathartidae; genus Picathartes; species Picathartes gymnocephalus. The sequence goes on from WEKY01047196.1 coordinate 116,850, forward strand.
GAAGCTGGACACAAGGAATGCAAAATTTATGAACCACAAGGTCATTTTGCAGAACCTTGAGATAAAGAGGAAACTAACAAAGACAATTCCACAATTGTACTGTAATTCCCATTGTCCTGCTTTCAGCTAGGGTAGAGTTAATTTATTCTCAGCAGCTGTTACAGTGCTGTGTTTTGGATTTGGAATGAGAATGGTCTTGATAACACACTGATGTTTTGGGTTGTGCTAAGTCATGTTTATCCTGAGTCAAGGACTTTTTTCCCTTGTCTCCTGCTCTGCCAGTGAGGAGGATCACAAAAGAACCTGGGAGGGAGCACAGCTGGGACAGGTGACCTGAACTGACCAAGGGGATGCTCCACACCATAGAACATCATGCCTGGTAAATAAACTGGGAAGAGGTGCCCAGAAGGGCAGCTGATCTTGGTTTGGGAAGGGGGCTCTGGCATCAGTCAGCAGGTGGTGTGCAACTGCATTGTGCATCACTTGTTTGGTTCCTTTTCATTATCATTATTAATTACTACTATTGTTGTATTTTACTTTATTTTCAATTATTAAACTGTTCTTAATTTGACACACAAGTTTTATGTCAAATCTCCTCCCCACTCCACCAGTGGGGGAAGAAGAGGTGGTTGAGCAAGCAGCTGCGTGGTGCTTAATTTCCATCTGGGTTTAAACCATGATACCTCTCTCTATCTGAGAAAAAGATAATAAAAAGACTTAAAATGTGGACTGATTAACATGAAAAGCCAGAATTCAATAACCAATAGAAGACAGAACACTAATTACTGAAGAGCATTATGCAATTTCTAGCCAATGAACATTCATTTCTTTGCTAAAATGTATAAACAGTGCAAAGTTTTGAAAGAGTATGTGCATGTTCAGAGGAGCACTGTAATAAAGTAACGCATGCTTTCTCATACTAAAAGTAGCATTAGAGAGCTTGATTTATCCTGATGTTTGCAGTGACAGTGGTGGGGATAATAGTTTGGTCAAGCTGGTCTCAGCATTCTTTAACACTAAAAACAGGAGACCCTCCTTGCTCAAGCCATTGCTGGGAAGGCGTAAGCAGGACACAGCTGGAGCTGCTGTATCTATCCCTGCTCAGGCAGAGCATCCTGCTCCAGCCAGCCCAGCTCCCCGAGCACCCCCTGACTGCCAGTCCTTCACTTCAGACTCTAAAAGCCCTGTCCCACTTTGTAATGGGACAGACTTCTAACATTCCTCTTCTTGGAGTGTGTGTGGAGATTCCTCCCTTGAGTGGGGACACCCAGCAAGGTTTCACCTTGAAACTGAGAAAAAGAGACTTGTCCAGGGCCATTGGCAAGGGTGAGTAATATCAGTCTCTATTTAACATTTATTTTTCTAGCTTTAATATAATTGCTTCAATATCGCTTCCAAATACCACGCTATATTAGTAGCGATAACTATCTACACTGTGGAATAAAGAATTCTGATTAGAGCCCTTTAATCTAATCATTAGCATCATCAACCATTTAAATAAATTGTTCCCTCATGTTTGAGAAGGCGTGTAGAAAACAAGGACACCTTTGCTAAAAAACGCAGTGCTAATCTTCCATTCTGCTTCAGCCAGGGCCATAATCTGACCCCAGCACTCCCAGAGTGCCCTGAGTGCTTGTCTGACATGCATCTCTGGGGCATGGAAACCCTCCTCTTCCTCGCTGAAGGGTGGTGGTCTGTGCATTGCACAAACCGGCTGCGGAGATCATAGCCCAGCTGTGGGGATCTTCTCTGCTCTCTCAGCCTTGGTAGGGTTTGCTCCCAAGCACCCCTGAGCGTGGGAGCCTGCTTGAAGCTGCTGTTGGAGGGCCGTGGAACTGCACTATCCACTGGGGCTCCATCACAATGTGGAGGACTTGTTCTCTCCCTCTTCCTCTTGCTCAGTGAGGGATGGTGGTCTGTGTGCTGCACAAACCAGCCACGGAGGTCACAGCCCCGCCACGGGGATCTTCTCTGCTCTCTCTGCCTCAGTCGGGTTTGCTCTCGAGCAGGCCTGAGCATGGGAGCCTGCCTCAAGCTGCTGCTGGAGGGCCCTGGAACGGCACTATCAACAGGGGTTTGCTCACAACATGGAGAATTTGTTCTCTGCTTCCTCCTCTTCCTCGATGAGGGGTCATAGCCTGTGTACTGCACAAAGCGGCTGCGGAGGTTGTAGCTGCCCCGCACGGATCTCATCTCTCTCTGCCTCAGCAGTGTTGGCTCCTGAGCAGCCCTGGGGGCACAAGCCCACTGGAAGTTCCTGTTGGAAGGCCCTGAAGCTGCACCATCCCTGGGAGCACGGCCACAACTTGGAGGACGAGTTCTCCTCCCTGCAGAGTGGTCACAGTCCGTGGTGTCCACAAAGCAGCTGCGGCCGTCCCTGCCCCACAGCAGGGAACTGCTCTGGGCCCGCTCCCTGCCAGGGTCTTCCACACCCAGCGCCATGTCCTGCAAAGAGAGCTGTGGAGAGTTCCTGCCCTTCTCTCCGAAAAGGACGCAGAAGTTCTGGGAGGGGGCATTTCAGAGCCTCCCAAAGGCTCTTCTGGAGGGCTGCCAGGGCCAAAGGTGCACAAATGGGATGGATCCAGGTGGGATGCTTTGAGAGGAAGCAGCATTGTGGCTGTGAAAATGCTGCAGTGTGGGAGGGAAAAAGTAGAAATGCTGACATCCTAGAAAGAAATCCACTGCTCCTCTGGTGCCCTGACCCACCTCCCCTGAGTTACCTTCGTCCTGCCAGGCAAACCCTGTGGTCCAATGGAAGCCACCTGCTTGCTGCCAGCTGCCCACTGACTGAGGAAGGAAGGGGCATATGGTGGTGCCAGTGAGGAAGAAGCCCTTTCTCCCATCTTCAGATCAGAGCATCTGCAGAAAAAACAAGTGATCTCAGTTTAGGGCTGTTGTTGCAGCCTCCTCTGGGGTTCAGTCATTTTCTTGGAGAGCTTTCTATGACAGAGAGAAGACTTAACCAAGGCTACCAATGGAAAATTCAGCTAGGGTCTTCCCACCCAGTCTGCTCCTGTCACAGCAAAACCTCATCTTCATCCTTCTACAACCTCCATTTCATAAATTCACAGACTTGTTTGGGTTGGAAGGGACCTTAAAGCTCATTTTGTTCCACCCCATCCCTGTCATGGGCAGGAATACCTTACAGTAGACCAGGTTTCTCCAAGCCCTGTCCAACATGGCCTCAAACACCTTCAGGGACAGAGCACCCACAGCTTCTTTGTGCAGCCTGTGCCATTGTCTCACCACGCTTACCCTGAAGCATTCCTTCCTAATATCTACTGTAAACCTCCCCTCTGTCAGCTGAAAACTGATATCCTTCATCCTGTCCAACTCTCCCTGATAAAGAGTCCCTCCCCATCTATCCTGGCCAGCCCCTTTAAGTTCTTGCCCTCTTCTCTACATAAACCCAGCATCAGAGGACAGACAAGTAGCAGGTTACGTCAGGGCAGGAGCCTGAAGGACAGACATGGGGTAGTACAGATTTCACAGCACTGAATGATGCAGGTGGTAATTGCATTCAGTGAGAAAAACACTCAGGAGTATGAGAAGCAAAACAACAAATGAGGAAAAGGAAATGTCTTCTGAAGACATCTGAATCCTGGTTATTACCTGGCATAAAACAGCAGGTAGGCTTGCTGCCTGAGAGCTGTGTCAATGCAACAAAGCTCCACAGACTCATCATCCATCTGGTACCACAGCCCGTTGCTGGCCTGTAAAAAAAAGGCAAGGATTTCTGCATGGTTTGTCTCCAAAAACACAGACAGAAAACTACTAAACCAAGAGTATGTCAAAACAAATCAGCCCAGCCCCTAAGGAGACCTTCTGCCCCAAAACCTGGGCTGTCAGCAACACTGATTTATCTTCCCCAGCATACATTTTTCGCCATTGGGAGGAAGGAAGTTGCTGTTTACCTTTGTGTAGCAGAAATAGTGTCCTCCATGGCAGCTGACCCCACTGTGCACCAGGACAGCATACAAGGAGTAATGGAGGGGTTCTCCATCTGCCTGAGACATGTATGGGCGAAGATCCAGGTACTCGGGGTACTCCACAACCTACAGAGACACCAAGAGGGCTCAGAAGTGATCCTGATCTGTGAGATGAAAGAGCCTGCCAAGCCCAGGGGCCACAGGTGTGTAAATACATCTTTGGAGCTCATGAACAGCTGGTTTTCCATAAACATGTAATGGTTTGGGTGGCAGGAAACTGTTCTTGGCTAAAGCAGCTCTGTTGGAGAAGAGTGCTTGCCTGCCTTCCCCAGGGAATTCTCTCCCCAGCAGGGAACACGACTAAGCCAACACGAGTGGCTTGTGACAAGCTCTAGGAAATGTGCTCCAGGAAGAGGAAGCTGCACAGCAGTTGTGTACACACCTTGCTGATCTTCCCACCGGTGAAACAGTCAAACCTTTTTAGACACAATGTGAGAACCCTGGGTGCACAATGGACTGTGAACCTCTTGGAGGCAGCAACATTCTTCTTACACCTTGAAACCAAGCACAGAGGCCACTGCTGAAATGCACCCAATCCTCCCCCAAGGTGGCCAGGCAACCTTTCCTGTCTCACACAGCTTTTGCTCTTCTAAGGCTATCCACTGCCATATTTTTAAAAAGCTGCATCTCATTTGTGTGCAGCAAGCCTCCATGAGAAGATGCCTTCTGCTCAATGACGTGCCGCCCCCTAACACAGGACCTCGTGCTAATGTGTTCTGAGTAATCATCTTACTTGTTACATTTAAAGCAGTTTTCACCATCCAGGTGCTCGGGTGTCACAAAGTCCTCCAGAGCTGCAGTGAGGGATGAAGCTTTCTGGAGGAGTGAGAAATGAGCACACTGAGCTGCAGGAAACGCCCTCACCCAAACATGAAGACCCCTGTAACTGATGCTGAAAAGACCCACCATGAACCTGTCCAGAAGGAGGCAGAAACAGAGTGTGATGCTGAACACTTCCCTGTGCCCCAGGGGCTCCTGGAGCCACCAAGAGCTGCCTCCCTGTGCCACCACTCAGTTCAGCTAATGATGGTGTGCAGGGGCATCCGTGGTGCAAACAATCCAACTCATCAGCCTGGGAGCCAGACAGGTGGTGTGGGAGGGCAAGTGGAAGAAGGATGAGGATATATCAAGGGTGCAGAGAGGATAATGCTGCTTGTCCAGCTTAAAGACAGCACCTACAGAGAGACCAGTGCCACGGCCTCTGCAGGAGGACACCATTCATTTCCCTTCCAACCCACCACCAAGATCTCTTGTGTTCACAGTCTACATTTTTTAAGACAAATATGTTGACTCTGGAAAGTTGCAGGGACCTTGGGATGTCTTGAAGCACAATTGCAAAGCTTCTTACTTTGATATCCAAAGGGACATCCAGGAAGGCCTCGTAGGAGTCAGAAACAGCTTTGCAGCTGAAGCAGGTGACTGGAAGGAAAAATCCAAGTGCTGAGCAACGGGGAGCTGACTGACATTGCCCACTTACACACTGTACCTGTCCCACCAGGCCCAGGACCAACTGTCAGGCACAGGCAGACAGAAGGGCACAGGCAATGTTAAAGAGAGCAATATTTGTGGAAACGTACCTCTAGACCTCAGAAAGCCCCCAAATATTTGATGGACAATGGTAGTAGATTGAGAAGAGATGTCCAAGCTGGAAACAAGTGGTAGGACAGAGCATTATCTCCTCCAAGAGTTTTGCTTTGCCCGAAAGCCCACGGTTTAGATTTCCCTTGATGGGAGCAACATCAAGCACTCCAAAGGGCTCAGAACTTTGTTAGGGTGATTTGCTCGTGCTTACTTGCTGCTTGCACTCAGACAAGCTCTCTGCATGGCATTGACAGTGCAGCATAAGAAGTCATGGGCATCTTCCTCCCTGCCAGGCTGAAAATGTTCTCCTATGCCTAAGAAAGAAGAAGTTTGTAGTTCTCTCATACAAGAAGGGAAGAAAACCTGTCAAAGCACCTGGAATGACTTACGTCTGAACACCTTGAGGACAGCCAAAGGCAAGATGGCACTGACAGGGGAATGCAAGACCTTGTTAACGTGTGCTTCCATGATGCACATCATGCAGAAACCTTGCTGGTGGCCTGAAGAGGGAGGCAGCGAAGGTCCTTAGGTTAGCAAAATATCCACAGCAGTGGGATACTCCTCCTCTTACACTCCCACCCCAGTGCAATACTCCACTCCTCCTAATGTCCCAACAATCCCAGGGCATTTGAGCGTGCAGAAAATGTTCTTAAGAGGGATGCTAAACTGACAGAGGTTTTCTGTGCAATAAGCCAAGAGGGTTTAACTTGCAGAAATAGAGACCTGGAGCTAAAAAGAGGTGCCTTCATGAAGAGGAAGACAGCTGGATAGGACAAGTGACCCCTAGGCTTGAGTGTTCAAAGAACATAACTCATGGGGCTGACAAAGGGCTGCAGTTCTCCTAAATCAAATTCCAGGTTCCGGGAATCTTCAGGGTTTGATTAAGAGATTTGCAGAAGATGTTCCTAAAAGCACTCACAGGCCTGGCTGTGCTCTCGGGAGAGCAGGTAGTTGGCCAATGGGGGGGTGTAGGTCAAGCACTGCAGGACAGCGTTGAGGAAGCACGTGTTGCCCACATTGAAGAGTCCCGCTCCAGCACTGTGTCTCTGCTGCCAGACCATGCAGATCTTCTCTGGTGGAAAGAGGATCCTTTTTGGAGGAGCCATTCCCTCAGCAATGACTGCAGAAAAATTCCATTTAAAAAGACATGAGATGAGGAACAAAAGCATACTTAAACTTTGAGTTTCTCTACACAAGCACTCAGGACAACCAGCTCGAACCTTCAACTCAGTCTCAGGGGAAGCCTAGCACTGGCATTGAAATTTACTGATTTGGAAAACTCTGTTCCCCTGCTTACTTTGCCGAGTCCAGCAAACCCAAACTCTGATTTCTGGGCCTCAGGCTACCTTCCTTTCTCACTAGAGCTATAGACTGGATTATCAGGTCAAGCTTTCCCTTTTCCTGATTGTAACTTATTGAAAACAACCAAGTACTGAACACAGAAGTTAACTCAAAGGATGTCAGACCTCTCTATGAGCAATGATGCTTCAAAGTTTTGTACATAGTGGCAAAAGAGAGACAAAAGGTGCTTTCCTCTGACTAATCATAAACACCTGGGCCAGTCTGGCTGCTCTCAGGAAACATCCCAGAGTTCTAGGTTGTGAGCACATCATTCTGGGATCTGAGCACCAGGCATGTCAGTTATCTGTGGGGATTCACGAAGTCCAAACCTGCCAGTGAAGCTGTTACTCACAGGAATCGGTCCCTGCTGTGGCCATTGCCTCTCTCAGGAACAGAGGGCAAAGCTCTGGATGACCGAGGACATCAGGACATGCTCCAGAAAGAGATCAGTGTCAATCCCATCACCTGATTGCAAAGAAATTAGTGTAGCTCACCAAAAGTATAAAAACTCCAGCTAAACACAACCTATAGAACAGCATATGCCATCAGGTGTTTCAGTGGTGCCTGTACCAGCTGCTGAGCTGCAGGCTCTCACCTTTACGATCAGTGACAGAGCCCCAGCTCACAGGAGGTTCAGAGGTCCTTCTGAAGTGCTCCAGTGCATGTTACCTTCTCTGAAGAGGCCCTGCTGCTGCACTCCTGTCACTGCATCAGCAGCAGAGCTCTCTGGCTTTCCCACCTCCTCTGCAGCTTTCAGCCACAACTGCCTTTGCTGGCTCTCCTTTTTCTGGCACTCCCTCCTGCCGCAGTCAAGGTGGGCTTTTTGCCACTCGAGGCTGAGCCCAGTCTAGACTGAGCCCTCAGACTACAGACACCCCCTACTTACCTATCATAGGCTATAGTGAAGAAATGAGAATCAGCAAATAGGAACTGTAACCTAGCTTGTATCTGGGCAGCCTACAAAGGTGCAACAGCTCAGCCTACAGTTAGGAAGGTATAAACCAGCCTAGACTTTTATTCCATTATCTCCTTCCTCTTTGTTTTATCCCAAGAGTCAAATCATAATTACCTCTGAGAGGATGAAAGTTGAGGAGGGCAGTAAATAATAAATTTGTTTAAAAGGCAGACACATGAGTAGCAAAGGGAGAAACTGAGTGATCCTGAAGGCCACCTCTTTTCTTAGCCTGCTTTCAGGATACCCAGCACTGGGCAGGTGAGGTCACAATCACTGGAGAGGTGCCACATCTCTGCCCCTCTGTGACACGGGGCCACACAGGGATGTGTCCCCTTGAGGCCACAGAACCACACGGTTCCTGGGCACAGGAACCCACACGGCTCCTCTCACAGGTGGAAGTCCCTGGGACTTCCCCTGTGCTGCTGATGAAGAGGCGTTCATTGGCCGGCAGAGCTGCCACTCCTTCCCCAAACCACAGAGCCCCGTGAGTGAAGGGCTGCCCAGAGCTGTCACAAGCCTGGTCACAGTTCTGGCTGGCACAGAGGCTGATGGGGATTTCTGTTCCACTCCTCCCAGTCACGGTGCTGTGCCTGAGACTCGCGGCAAAGCACCCAAGCTCCCACAGGTTCATTTCCAGTGAATTTTATCTGCCCTCAAGGTACACCCAGGAGCTGACCCTGGACTGGCACCACCAAAGGGCCCCTCCAGAGCCTGTGCTGGGGGGACCTTGGCTGCCAGGCCCCCACCCAGCTGCTGCCTCTCCTGGGCAGCTTTTCAGCAGCTTCACATTCACTCCTTCCTCCAGGCTTGGTTAGGTTTTGGTCAGACACAGCTTTAGCCAGATTCCCTCTCAGGATGGCTGGAGGCAGTTTTGTTCCTGCTGCACTTGACTAACGTGGTTTTGGGCTCTCCTCTGGACACCTGAGCAGCCTCAGAGCAGCAGGCAGGTGGTGTTCCTCGTGCTCCAAGGAGGCAGCTGGTTGCTATTCACCCCTGATGCCTTAGGATTTTAGCTTTTATATTTTTCATGTATTTGTAATCCTGCAATTTTTAGTGTGTAACTAAACTCCATGTAGAGTATTAGCTACTGTCTTCACGTTTTGGTCAGGCACAACAATTCCTCTCTAGGCCTGGGAATCAAGGACACCTCACTGTCTCAGACCCTGAGAAATGTAAACAAAAGTGAGTTGTGCTGGAGCAAACTGGGGGTAAATGACTTCATTACCTGAAGCTCTGATTGGAAGATTAACCCCCAATATGCAAATAGACCAAACTTATAAATAAAAGTATGAAAACTTGTGCCCCGTGGCCCATTCTTGGGTGTAGCCACTGGGGGGCTTTGTCTGCCTGAAATGTACCTGAAGGCCCTTCAATAATAAACTGCTTTGTATTCCCTTAATTTTGTCTGGCTTCTGTTTTTAGGCAGTCCCAAAGAGGCATCACCCCCACTTGAACTGGCTGCTTTGGCCCCTGCCCAGCTTGGGCCACCAAGTTTCACCCAGTTCTGCTCAAGTCAGCAACACACACCGACACACAGGATGGCTTTTTGGAGATCAGGGTCCACCAAACACCCTCCTGCTGGGGAGAGTCTGAGGCACAAGCAGGAGGGGCCAGAACCACCAGAGCACTGGAGCAATTCACCCCATTTGCATTTGTGTTAATTTAGGAATTGTGTTTTCATTCTCACTTCTAACTAGGGAATAATTGCCTTTTTTCTCTGCAAGCCTCACACCAGCCTCAGATCAGGATCCAAGATCGCCTCCATGAACAAAGTCTGGAGAGAGAGATGTATTGCTGAAACTGGACACGAGGAATACAGACTGTATAGGCCACAAAAGGAGATTTTGCAGAAACCAGAAGATAAAGAAGAGACTAACAAAGACCATTCAGTACATAACAGAACACTCTCTACTGTATTGTGATTGTTGTATCCACATGGCAAACCAAGGATTAAGATTTTCGCCAGCTTGCAGAGGGCCCAGGTGATTGAGCACCACAATAAAACTGCTCCCAGCAGAAGTTTAGTCTGATCCCTCTGTGAGAAACAGAACTCACTCTTTAATTAAAATGTGAAAGATGTAATAAAGGACAGAGTCATAAAGCAGAAGGTAACAGCGGGTGCACAGCTACAGCCAGGGGCACAGACAGAGGCACAATCCTTAACAGCAGCACCTCCTCTTATAAACCCTGGGTCTTGTATCCATACTTTCAAGAGGTTTCGAGTCCCTCACTGGTTAGGTGTTATCCAATTAAAACAATCCTCAACGTTCGTGTTAAAAATAGCTCCAAGCCCCAGTGAAAGTCAACACCCAGTCCCCTTCCCTGGAAATCAACATTAAAATGCACATAACAACAAAACTACTCCCACAAAGCCAACATTAGAATGCACAACGCATCTGCGAAAGCCAGCACTACAAAATGCACTTTTCACACCTCTGAGCTAGGGGGAAGCTGCAGCTTTAGGGGACCCAGGTCTGCTTTCTGCACTTCATTTTGATGCCTCATCAAAACCACTGCAAGATTTAGACAAAAATCAAAGGGCGAGCACCCAAGAAGGCTCCTACTGTGTTAAACAAAACAGACTTTGGATCCAGATTGCTCCCTTTAGGCTGGAATACTTCCACGCCGCGGTCAGAAAGCTCGGCCTGACTGAGGCCAGACACGGCCCATGGAGAGCTCAGGCCTGCCCTTGGTCACCGGGCACCCCCAGGCTGGCACCACGGCCCCTCTTCTCCCTTAGGGGGACCTGCCCGGAGCACAAAGGGGCGAGCCAGAGGATGGGGAGAGGCGGTGCGCACCGTTCTAGTCAGGCGCTGTGCGGGCAGCCCCCGTTGCTATAGTGACGGGGACCTTCCATTCAGGCGGCGCGCACCGTTCTAGTCAGGCGCTGAGCGGGCAGCCCCCGTTGCTATGGTGACGGGGACCTTCCATTCAGGCGGTGCGCACCGTTCTAGTCAGGCGCTGAGCGGGCAGCCCCCGTCGCTATGGTGACGGGGACCTTCCATTCAGGCGACGCACACGATGGCGGCCCCGGCCGGGGAGATGCCGGGAGTTGTTTTGGGGCGGGTTTGGGTCATTTTGGTCATTTGGAGGGAGGTGCGAGGGTGGGGAGAGCTCTTGGCCCCGAGGCTCCGCACGTGTGTGGCAGGGCGGCTCGGGGGCCGTTAGAGTTCCCCCGGCTGCTCCAGACCCAAAGCGCTGAAGTTTCTTTCTCTCCGCGCCCTCTTTCCTCGCCAGCCCGCGGTCTCCCGCCTGCGGTGGGCAGAGCAGGAGCCGTCCCTGGGGCTCTGAGTGGAGCCGGCCGGGTGGTGCTCCCATCTCGGGTGATTGGGCAAAGCGATTCCTTGGTGTGGCTTTGCCATTCCCCACCCAAACTGCTGCAGGAGCGCAGGGCTGTTCTGGGGAATTGGGGCTGTTTTGAAGACGCGGCTGGAGCCTTGCTCAGAGGGACTGGGAGAGCTCCCTGCCTGGCCGGTGCATAGGGGCACCGAGCAGGACACAAAATCTGTTACGGATAGGCGCCACTGGGCACAAGAGCAAATGAGGAAATCTCCCTTCAGGTCAGAGGGAGCAGTGGATGGGAGCAGCGGCGTTCAATCCCCTGTAAGGTGAAGATGGAGGTTGGAACAGTCTGTGAACGGCCTGGCTGGAGCAGGGGGAGGCTGCAGACTGCAGTGGTCCGTGTGACACGGAGCGGTGGCAGGCCTGGTCAATGCAGATCAGATGCTCTGGCACCTCTCTGGAGGCACAAGTGATCTCAGGGGCTGGAGCCCAGCTGGTGTCAGGAGAGGCTGTGCTCAGCGGTGCCTCTGAAGGTGTGAATATCTCTCTGATTCCCTTGTGGCTCACGTGCCACTTCCCAAACAGCACCCCTGCCTTTAGTGTGCTATGAGACAGCCCAGCTCAGACCTGCTTCCCTTTCTAGTGAGGGAATTTGTCTTTCTCCATGGGCTGCAGACCCCAGGAGCATGTTACCAAGTGAGGACAGTTGGATGTTTTCCTTTCAGTGACCACTGGAGCTTTGATCTTGTGTAAATCGGCGGGGCAGAGGTTGGCGGATGGTGTGGTAGCAGTGCTGGCTGCTGGAACGTTCCAGGTTCCTTCTCCCCAAGCTGCAGTTGAGTGCATTCTGTAATTCCTGAGCCAGAGATGCTCACCTGCATCTCCATCAAGTGGATTTGCTTTTTGGGGTCCTATTTTTCTTTCTTGTTGTCTTTCACAAATCCAAGGAAAAACATACACATTGCTTTTCAGTTCTTCCCCTCACCTAACCCCCCAGCTGCTCATTTGGGGGGCTCTTGCAGCCCCTGATACTGAAGCAGTCTTTTTGGGGTTAGCCAGAGATTCTGAGACGCTGCAGGGTGAGAGCTCCCAGATGAGGTGCTGCTTGTGGCTAGGCACTAATGGAATGGGAAGCAGCTGGCTCGCTGGGTAGGGAGACCTCATTTCTGGCTAAGTGAACCCATTTCTGGCTCTTACCCACAACTACTGGATCAGGTCCAGGCAGTTCTCTAGGCTGCCCACAGTGGTGAATGCAGCTGCCTCAACACCCTTAATTTTTCTTTTTTTCATGCTTGATGACCTCCTGGGATCCCATGTCAGAATGAACCTTCTTTTCAGCTGCAGGGGTGGCACCTTCACCATGTGCTCCCCTTCTGGAGCAGGAGTTGCTGGCACATCAGCCATTAATCTCAGAGGGAATGAAGCAGGGTGCACAGGAGAGCTCAGCATTTCCTGGAGCAAAAGGCCATGGAACAGGATGGACACGAGCTTGGGGAGACAAAGTGAAGTTCATCTCATATAAAACCCTCTGTGGCTTCTGGGGAAAGAGCAAATCTCCCTCTGGAGAGCCGAGATCAGGAATATGCCAGCATCCATCATGCCAATATCTCCCTGTCTTGTTTGCAGACAAACCTCCTGTTAAACCTGCCAGAGCTGCCAAGCTGGCCAGCAAAGTGAGGGCCTTTCAGACACAGCCTCTTCCCCTTGGAGACCTCTCTGAGCTCCCCAAGTCCTTCTGATCTGCCCCACCCTTGACTTCTCCACCCCACTCCCTGCCCCAGGATCTATCTGCAGTGCCTTAGGGAACTGGGAGCCTCAAAACTGAAGCCTTTCAGCAGGAGCCCCAGCTCCCAGATGTACCCAGTACATCTGTAAACCTCCCTTGTAACTGTTTCTTGCTAAATAGAGCAGTCCCAGCACTGCTGTGTTTCATCCCAGCATTTATTTAGCCTCATTTTTTGTGCTGTACAATGTGGCTGCTTTAGTGATGCCCTGTGTTCCCCCCACCTGCCCCTGCCTGGCCTGGCTGTCCCCAGGGCACCTTGCCCAGGTCTCCTGTGGTGCAGCTGACCCCCCAGCTTGTGTCATATGTCCTTTCTAGAGGATTTTTTTCAGCAAACTCTCCCCACAAAGCTGCAGAGGTGAGCCCAAATGTCAGTAGAGAGCCTGGGTGTCCTGAGGCACAGAGCTGATGCAGGCCCAAACTGCCCCAGGCTCAGCCCATTCCAGTCAGCAGTGTGGTAGTGAAGTGTGGTAGCCCCTCTGCATCCCTGTGGGGTGAGGACAGGGCAGGGGAATGTGTGACTGGTAAGGGAAGAGCTTCCAGGTGTTCTGGATGAGGTGTGGTAAAGGCAGGGCAGCATTGTTGCCGCAGCCCAGCCTTCCTGGGTGTAGCTCAGGTAAAGTGCTGTAGGAGGGGCCTTCACCCAAAGCCTTGGGTTTGCCCACTGCTTCCCCCAGATGCAGCAGGATCCAGTGAAGAAGACACTGGGAGGAGTTGGACATGTGTTCTTCTATTCCATAAAATGAGGAAAACCAGGGGCCAGAGTGAGAGGTGAGGAGTTTCCAAAGTTTGCTAATCCCTGGTGAGGGCCCTTCTTGACAGGGAGGGATCCAGTGCCTCTGGCACAGACCGCAAAGTTGTGTCGCAGATGGGGAAGGTGACTGTCCTGGTTCTGACCAGGACCCAGTAAATTTTTGCAGTAGCCAGGGCCTGGAGGTTATTCTGAACCACCTCACACCATTTTCTGAGGACAGGGGAAGCACTCCCTCCCCTCTGGGTCACGTGCGTGGCAGCCTGGTCGGGTATTGCCAGGCTCCATGGGGTGGATGGTTGCATGAGAATTGTTCCACTCCCTTGTACACTTCATTGTTAATATTGTTGCTGCTACTGTGCATTTTCTTATTTCATTGCTATTTCCAGTATATTGTTCTTGTCTCAACCCATGGTCTTTACCTTTTGTGCCTCCAGTTCTCCTCTCAAGCCCACTGGAGAAGGGAGGGAAAGGGGAGAGGGGAGTGAGCAGCACGTGGTTTGCAGTGTTGGGTGGGAACACCAGACTGGGGAATACCATTCCCAAACCTCGACAGTGAGTGCATGAACACTCTCCATGTCAGCCCCTCGTGTTCTGCAGCCACGGCCTCCAGCACCAGAGAGAGAGGCAGCAGAGGCACTTGCAGTACTCACCCTCCTCCAGGAGTGGAAGATGTATAAACAGGCTCAGAAGGGCTTCCTTATGGCATTGAATCTCCTGTCAGCTTCTCACACTCTTTGCCACGGTCAGCAATTCCTCTTGCAATGCTCAGGAGTTTCCCAGGTTTGTTCCATTAGCTAAGGCTTGTGTGCCCTACTGCATCCCCCCAAGTTGTTGGCATGTGGCATTGTTCCTTCCTGTCCTGGCTTTGATGTGCCTGTTTTCTCCATTCTGTGGTGGCTCTGAGCACCCTCTCTGACCAAACACTGCCTTTGGAATGACCTTCCCTTTGTGCCAGATTTCTCTGCCCACAGTGTTGTCTTGCAGGTGCCAGGCACGAGACTCCTTTTGCCTTGCATGACCTTCAAGGTCCCTTCCAACCCAAACCATTCTGTGGCTCTCTGAGGCTTTGGCCTTTCCCTGCCCTCTGAGGGTGCTGTGCCCAGAACCTGGAACCTCCCACTCTGTGACATCAGCCCCAGGGCCGCAGGTGCCATGGGCAGTGCAGCTGCTGCAGGCACTTGGGTCAGTGGCTGCACTGGAAGGGACAAGCTTTTGTTTTCTTTCAGCTGACAAATGCCACTGGCAGTGATGAATCTACTGTACCTCCTCATCCTGCTGGCTGTGTACAGGCCTGCACATGGCACCTGGGACACCTGCAGGTATGGCCCCAGGCTCTGCGAGGGTGCTTGTCCCCCATTGCCACACCCCAAACCGCACGTGGGAGCCTCCTTGCCAGCACCCAGGTGCCGGGGCAGAAAGACCCAGCGTGAGAAGCAGCAGGGCAGTCATGACTTTCTGCTTACAGAGGGACCTGCGGGCTCCGGCCCATGGCTTCTGACTACGACTCCATAGCTTCTGCCTACAGCATCGTGAGTGGCACAGGTGCCCAGCCAGGGGCCTGGCCCTGGATTGTCAGCATCCAGGATCCCAGGAAGATAGGCACTGGCCATACGTGTGGAGGGTCCCTCATCAACCCACAGTGGGTCCTTACAGCAGCCCACTGCTTCCTCCAGGCCAGGTAAGGAGGAGCAAGGAATGCGGGTATCCCCACAAAACAAACAGCTGTCCAGCCTGCAGTACCACATACTGCTCCCCTCCTGTTTCCTTGCAGGGTGCCCAGTGCCTTGGCACTGCACAGCCCACCTGAGAGACTGCTCAGAAGGCTGGGCTCGTGCCACTGCTGCCCAGCAGCCTCCAGCAGGGCATTCCTGGAGCCTAAGGCAGGCTAGGGCAGTCACACTCTCCACTGCTCTGCTTTTCTCTCTGCCTTGGCAAGCAGAAGGCAGGGAAGTGCTGAGCTGCCACAGTGATGGCCTTTTGGGACTACCTAAAAACAGAAGCCAGACAAAATTAAGGGAATAAAAAGCAGTTCTATTATTGAAGGGCCTTCAGGTACATTTCAGGCAGACAAAGCCCCCCAGTGGCTATACCCAAGAATGGGCCAAGGGGCACAAGTTTTCATACTTTTATTTATAAGTTTGGTCCATTTGCATATTGGGAGTTAATCTTCCAATTACAGCTTCGGGTAATGAAGTCATTTACCCCCAGTTTGCTCCAGCACAACTCACTTTTGTTTACATTTCTCAGGGTCTGAGACAGTGAGGTGTCCTTGATTCCCAGGCCTAAAGAGGAATTGTTTTGTCTGACCAAAATGGGAAAGCAGTAGCTAACACTCTCTATAGAGTTTAGAGTTATACACTGAAAATTGCAGGATTACAAATATATGAAAAACATAAAAGCTAAAATCCTAAGGCATCAACAGCACACATCTGTGCTGCCTCTCACCCCTCTCTCTGCCTCGCAGGAACGTCACCATGTGGCGTGTGCTGATCGGGGCCACCCAGCTGACCCATCTGGGCCCCGAGGCCCAGGTGCGCCACATCAAGCGGCTGCTGGCTCACCAGCACTACACTGCAGCCTCACAGCAGAACGACATCGCCTTGCTGGAACTGGACCAGCCCGTGGAGTGCAGTGACTACGTCCAGCTTGCCTGTGTGCCCAATGCCTCGCTCACAGTGTCAGAGCTGAAAACCTGCTACATTGCTGGCTGGGGTTCTGCCGGTGCAAAAGGTGAGTTCCCAAAATGGGCCCATGAGGGCAAGCTGGGCACACCGGAGAAATGGGTTGGGCTTCTTGACAGCAGAGACTAAAATCAGGCTGTAGGGTGTATGCCTCTGGAGAGATGGGCCTGGCCTGCTCCCCAAAGGCAGACAGAAAGGACGTAGCACTTCAGCAGCTGCTCCAGAGACTAAGCCAAGCCTTAGGGAAGGACTTCACCCCCAGACAGGGGAGTAGAACCAGCAGCAAGCTGCTGGGTGCTCATCCCTTCCTGTGCTCACAGCTCAGGGACTGAGTGATGTCCTGCAGGAAGCCAAGGTCCGTCTCCTGGATATCCGGCTCGTTAACAGCAGCCGATGGTACGCTGGGAGCATCCACACCCACAACC
The DNA here is from genome assembly GCA_013390045.1 of Picathartes gymnocephalus. Classification (NCBI taxonomy): domain Eukaryota; kingdom Metazoa; phylum Chordata; class Aves; order Passeriformes; family Picathartidae; genus Picathartes; species Picathartes gymnocephalus. The sequence goes on from WEKY01047196.1 coordinate 133,641, forward strand.
TGTGTGCTGGCTACCCCCAGGGTGGCATCGACACCTGCCAGGTAGGAGTGCTGGGAGCCAGCAGTAAAGGTACCCCATCACCACCATGCAGACATAGGCCAGCATCTGCTTTGCCTGGCAAATCACTTTTCCACCCCTGGGTCCCCACCACTGGTGGAGTTTCCTTCCCCTTCCCCATATCTGCGGGTCCTTGCCCAGTGCCCATGTTCCCGAGGCCTGGCCCTCTGCCCAGAAATCCCATCCAGTGCAGCCCAGAGGTCCAGATGCTGGATCATCCATGTTCTGCACATTCAGGATCACTGGATGTGATACAAGTGAGGGCCTTCACAGATGCCCAACCTGTTCCCAGCTAAGGTTCTGGAGACTCCAGCAGCTGAGCAGAGCCTTTCTGTGCCAGGAACACAGCTGTGGCAGGGGCTGCAAGAGAGAAACAAGCCTCTGATGCTGACAGCAGCCACCCAAAAGCACCCTAATCCTCTTTCCTCTGCTGCAGGGTGACAGTGGAGGGCCTCTGGTGTGCAAAGATAACAGTGCCAGCTACTTCTGGCTTGTTGGAGTGACCAGCTGGGGAAGAGGCTGTGCCAGAGCAAAACGGCCTGGAGTCTACACCTCCACTCAGTACTTTTACAACTGGATCCTGCTCCAGATGGGCCTGTGCCCAGCTGTAACAGCCACTCCAGCACCAGAGTCAACCTGCATCTCAACCCCTTTTGAGCAGCCAGTGCCAACACTGACAGAATCAGGCTGCTCTACTTCCACTCCACATCCACAGTCAACTGTAACAGCCACTCCAACACCAGAGCCAACCTTCAGCTCGACCCCCTTTGAGCAGCCAGAGCCAACACCAGCAGAGTCAGGCTGCTCTACCCCCACTGCTCATCACCCAGCAGTGACAGCCACGCCAATGCCAAAGCCAGCCTTGACCTCAATGCCCTTGGAGCAGCCAAAGCCAATGCCAACGCTCTGGCTTAGACCCGCTCCACATCCGTACCAGATACTGGTGCAATTCTTAACTCAGGTGCACCAGATGCTGCAGGACCTCATGGGGAAAAAGACATGAGCAGCAGGATGAACAGGATCCAGTGCAGGCTGCAGTGAACCATGACCATCTCATACTGGGGCAGTGCCTGCTGATGCAAAGGCAGCCTCAGGGTCAAAGGTGTTCTCTGTCCTGCCCATCTTCCTCCTCTGCACGCACACAAATGCTGAAGTTGATTTAGTTGTGGAAATAAAGTTGCCTATTGCCACTCTTAGCATATGTTTGCAGTCCAGTTCAGTCTCCTGTGCAAGGCAAGGAGTCCCAGGCCAGGCACCAGCAAAACGAAGCCATGGTGGGAGAAGGGAACACAGGTCACAGGAGCTACAGCTCTTGAGGACAGCAGTTGGAAACACTGTTCTGTGCTGCCCTTCAGTGGGATCCCTGGGTGTGGGACTTGAAACTGGACTCTCTTGTGACTCAGGAGACACCTGTTCTAGAAAGTTCTAGAAAGACTCAAGGTTTGCGCCAAGGACTGTGCAAGGAGCTTGACATGCAGTGGGGAAACGAATCAGCACCAGAGGGAGAATTGGATTGCAAGAAAAATCAGAAACCAACAGGACCTTCTCCTCCACAGCACCCTGTACTCCTGGCCCCCACCTCGGCTCCCCCTCGCACGCCTCCCTGCAGCCCAGCCTCGTACCCAGGGCAGCCCAGCCTCATATCCAGGGCAGCCCAGCCCCCAGCTCCCTGGGCTGCCCCTACCCTGGCATAGCATTTGTCTCTCTATGCCCTCCCACAGTGTAGGGCAGGGGGAGGTCTGGGGGCAGGAGGGGAGAGTCACCAGTGGAGCACTGCCCCTGCCCTGCCTGCTCGCGCTGCCCTGCAGAGGCTCAGGGCCAGGAACTCCCAAATTGTGTGTGGGGTCCCAGAGTGCAGTGCTGTGGGGTGACCCTGCACCCTTTGGCATTGCACACAGGTGATGGTGGACAAAAGACTGACACTGAAGACGGTGGCAAGCATCAGCAGTTTATTTTCCCACAGTACAACTTTTTATACTTTTTCTCACACGCATAACCCATGCTCCTTTTACCTTTCTTCTTTGTATGCTGCTTAAAATAGTTAGGTAATTAATCATGGAAACTAATTAGTATTTATACAGAGTACAGCTATGTCATTTAATAATAATATTCAAATTATGACAAGTGGTTGATTTATGGCCTTTGTCAAAAGCCCAGACTTGCAAATAGCTGGAGCGTGTGAGGAGGAGCTGAAATCCACTGTAGCTTTCATGCCAAGCTGGGGCTCCAATAGCCAGACCTGTGGCAAGCAGGAGCTGGAAACAGAGGGGTGTCTGAAATGTGCATTAGCCAGAGGCAAAATTGCCCGCAGCTATAATAAGCAGGAACTGCAGTTAGATGGAGTGTCCATTCCCTGGCTGGACTGCACTGCCCTTGGGGCTGAAGATTGGCCAGACACAGATTGAGGAGTTCCACAGCCAGGAGCAAGGAGTTCTGAGCAGTGGGGAGACACAAGAGCATTGTGCAACCCCCCCATATTATGGTACATGAAACATCTGCAGCTCCCCTGCAGACACTGCTTGCACTCGGACTGACTCCACATCTGTCAAACACACAAGGAATATTTTGGCAAGGTGCCTGATGTTCCCATACCCTGAGCACCTTGACCACTCTTTGTCTGAGGAAGCCACATCTCTCTACTAAGGCTGGAGAGCAAAACTTTAAATTCCAGTTAAAGTTAAAACGTATCAGAATCACCTCAGTGTCCTTAAGTGCTTTCAGTCTTCTCCTCATTCTGCTTCTGAGGCTGTACATGCAAGGCTGAGATCTCTGTCACCCTGAGAGAAGGTCCATGTTCCATTCCAAAAGCACTGCACACCATCATCTGTTCAAGCAGCTCCCAAAGCAGAGCAGAGAAAATCAGGCAAGAAAGGGGCAGGCAAGTCACAGTGGGGGATAGATATGCAAGGAAATGCAAGGCAAGGGGGGTGCGGCAGGGCAAGGCAAGAGATGGGTCTGCAAGGCAAGGAAAGAGAAGGGAGGAGTGGGCAAGCCAAGGGAGATGAAGGCAAAGATAGGCAAGGGAATTGTATGCAAGGTAGGGAAGGCTAGACAAACAAATTTTAATCTGGAAACTAAAGATGAAAAACAGTTGCTGGATTTCACATTCACGTCAAAGGTTATCAACCACACCATGCAAAAGAGCTATGAGCTTTCCTTTCAATGTACCATCCCATTCTTTCAATCATGCACAGCTTCTGAACCAAAATTAACTGTATCAAGTGTAAATACTGGTCACAGAATGTACCCTCTCAATAAGCTATTGCTGTCTCCACCTTTAACTCACATCCTGGAAAAAGCAGGACGCCCCATAGAGTTTTGCACCCCCCTGCTCAGGTGCATGCACCACAACATCCTTTCACTCTTGCAGAGCCCAGACTCAAAAGTTAACACCTCGAGCAATTGCTCCCATAACAAAGGTCCTCGAACAAAAAGTAAGCACTGGCCTTCATTTTCCCCTTGCAGCTGATAAACTGCATTACACATCAGCCTCGCAGAGTTCAGTTACAAAATTAAGAACATTCAGCATGTGGTCCCACAGAAAATGTTCTAGAAGAAAGAGGCTGTGCTGGAATCCAGTTTTCTTTCACAGCCTATAAACGGCACAGCCAACAAACGACTCACCTTTGTTCCCAGCTCTGTGCAGGATCACATTCTTTCAGTCTCCAAGAGCCAGGATCCAAAACCGAACCCCTTTCTTAATTACTCCCACACAAGTGGTGCCAGGGAAGAAAAGCTCTTGGCTTTTTCCTGGGCACTGTCAGCGCTCATCAAAACAACCACACGATGGGGGTGTGGACTTGCAAAAGAAGGAAACGCACTGAGCCCAGCTCAACGCCACCCCAAGGGCAGAGCCAATATGGAAACATCCCTGTTCTCAAATCAACGGTGTCGGGACACAAGGATTTCGCTGATCTTCTCCTTCCAAGTGCAAACCCTTATTTGCACCGCACTCAAACAGCAACACAAACTCTGTGTTGCCGTTTAATATAAACTTTTTCACTTTCCTTCTCAGCTCCAGGTAGCATCATCATCCTTCAGTCTCACGAATGCAAACGGAATGGCCCCAGGGACTGCTGAGACACTCAAAGTACCAGGACAAAAAGCTCAGCAGCCTGGCTTTTGCATTCCCACTGGAACAGTTCAACAGCTGTAGTTGAGCGACCTGGATACAAGGAAAAGCAATTAAATGCTACAAGACCACATGAAGTGTGGATCCAAAATTGGTTTCTTTGCCAAAGAGAGGAACTATAAGCCCATCTCAAGAGAAATGAGATTCCCTCCTCAACAACAGAAAACACCCAGGAATTGATGCCTGTAGTGGTTTCATGTTGCCT
>WEKY01047197.1:0-36008 GCA_013390045.1 Picathartes gymnocephalus
AAGGACGAAGTAGGAACATTTCAAGAAACTATAACAAGGGCGAAGAGACAGACAGGACAGAGATACCAGCTGTATTTGTAGAAGACAAGCTCTATCTAACTGCTGAACAAGCCAAATTCAAAGAAGGACAACTTGGAATGGACAGAGAGCAAGACAAAAGACAGGAATAGAAGAGCCTGAGCTAACCTGAGAGCTGTTCCCCGTGACAAGGAACTAGGCTGAGAACTATGAGGAGGGTTTCTTACCCTTCTCCAAGTCTACACCCACAGATAGAATACTCTGTCCTGTAGATGTAGCCATTTTTTCAAGCATGTATTCACAGAACCTTGCCCAAAGCTGTGTGTGACATGTGCCCCTGGAAGCTTCACTGTACACTCAGAGTGTTCAGAAAGCATAAAGCAGATAAAGATATTCCAGTTGATGCTAGTTCTGGGATCAAGGCAAAGAACACCAGGGAGGCTCCTGGTTTGTTAAATACACAGCAGCTTTGTTCAAAACCATCCACCTTTCTCCTAAGACACAGATATAAACATAAAGCAGTGGAACTCCAGTACCTAACTTCCCTTTTCTTTTCTTTTTTTCCTTTCACTTACTTAATTTCACTTGTAGATGGTCCTTCCCAGAGAAACCAGAGACTCTTACAATTCAGGATTTCTTATGTACAAACATGTATGAAGCTTAAGGAAGAAATAATTTGATTCCACATTCATGTTTTGCAAGAGTAATATTTCATCATGGGTATTGACAAATCCATCCAATTTTCCAAATAATTAATATATATTGATACTTCCTGATCATCCAGTTTGGGTTGTGAATTCATTCTGCACAGTGATTTATAAACATAGAAACATGGATGCTTTTCCAGATTCATTATGATAATTCATAACACAAACCACTGTAACCTACAAGTCTAGGGTACCTAAGTTTTATCTCATTCATTAATTTGGTTGTCTGATATATTTGAGCAGAGGCCACTAATCAGATGGGCTTCTCTGTTATTATTAGTATTTGTTTCCACAGCCTTTCCAAAATGTTTGTCTCACTCAAGGGAGTCTTCTTTAAATAGATGTTGGAAAAGACAGGACATTGTGTGGAGATAGCAAGCACATTGTTTACAGTGACTTTATAGCACAAGCCTGGTTCCTTGGTGTGCACTCATTATTAAAAGTGAACATCTTTTCTTACATTAAAGTGTTTATTTGTCCATATTTTATACTACTCTGTACATATTAGTGTTTGCTATTGATTGTGCTTTTCTATATAACTTTCATGAGCTCACGAATAATGTTATTCCAACGAAGAATACCTATGTGAGATCTCTGAAATAAAACCCTCCCGTATTTATCTCAAACAAGGCCAAATATTCACTTTACATTAGTCAACCAACTGTACTATGATTCCCCTGAGCTGCATGGAATGGAAAGACATTTCTCTAAAGCACACAGGAGACAGCTAACTCTCCCTTTGTTTCCTGTGCCCTAATTATTCCATTATATTTTGACGTCCTTTCTCCTAAAATGACACTGAATTAAAAAAACTCACATATTTCATGCATGCTTTGATGAGAGTACTGACTAAGAATATTAAATATTGAACTTTTCTTTCATCATGGGTCAGTTTTTGAATTCACTTTTGGGGCAGTGTTGAGTCACTAGACTATACTGTTTAGCCTACAGCGTATAGAACTTACAGCTTGCAATAAGAAAACATCAGCTTTTAAAAATTTTTGTAAGCACAGATGACTGTAAATGATAATTTTGTTGTTTTCTTTTTGTATTTTTTACAGCTTCCTCATGTTTATTTTAAAACACTCAAAATACTGTCAGGCAATATGATTTCAGAAACGTCTAGACATTGCATAAAAAGGATGTCTTTGATTTTTGAAGTTTAATTACATTTCCTTCTTTGGAAAATAAACAAAGCCTTGGTAAAACTATATAATGCTAAAAAAAAGGAAATAAATTAAGAAGAGTCACTTGCACCTTACAGATATATTAGGCAAGCTCATTGATTAAAATGTTACAGACTGACAACTGTCCAGGGATCCAGGCAAAAACATTTGAAAACAAAACTGTGCTAAGAATTGAAAAGAGAAGAGATTCAATTTGGTTTGAAACGACACAATAGTACCTCCAAAAAAGGAATGCTGTTGAATTGTGACATCAAGTACTGACTGTCTTAAGTTATGCAGAGAAATTTTTACCTGTAATTGAAAAAAAAAAAAAAAAAATCCCAAAAAAACCTGCAACAGCACTGGACATAAATATTATCAAAATTGTCAATACAGTGAAGAAACCAGTGACTGAGTCTTGTGAAAGGAAAGACTAAGCTAACACAAATACACCTAGTCAAAGTTTTCCAAAAGAAAACACTTAAATTTGTTCTACCAACTGGGCATTGATCAGCTGGGCAAAATCCTCACAAACGCTACATCTCAAGTTCCCTTAATATATTACAGATAGTAGGGTATACTTCTATAGTGAGTCATGTTTATCAGTGGTAAACTGATGAACATATTTCCTTTTTCCCTTTGCATCAACAGAAAATTTTAATTGAAGATGTCATAGGTTTATTCATACACTAATCCAAACACCAGACTTCTGCTGTTTATTAGAGCTGGTGCCCAAAGTGCTGCACAATTGGATCAGAACCTCATTAAATCCACATGGCCTGCCTCTGCAAAACCATCACAGAACAGGCAGGAATCCTGGCCTGCTCTTTTTATTGGCATGATCACACTGCCACAGCAGTAACACAGTGCTTACCCAAAAGAAAGTCATTTTCAGCTCCTGCCTCCAAGTTACAGAAATGAGCACAGGGTCTGGCTGGAGTCAGAGCCATCCTCATCCTCCCAGTGACGAGCAGAGAGGTGAACCAGCACAGCTACAGAATTAGTGCAGCCTGTCTTACACCCTCTTCTGTGGCCTCACTGAATCACATTTCCATCTTCCTCCCCACCTCCTCTCCCACGCTCCCAGCTTCTCTTCTCCCCCTGAGCCCACTCTCAGTATCCCTGTTCCAACACTGGGATCTCTGTACCGAGACCATAAATGTGGGGTGACATGAACCCATCCACAGCAACTGGAAACTTCAGAGGCTGGGACAACCCCAGCTCATCTCACACGCTGTGACAACTGATGCTGCTCACATCCAAGGGTCTGAGGACGTTTTTTTCTCCTGTCCAAAGTCATGGCTAATGATTGGTGAAGCAAAATCTGACACCCTAAATTGTGAAACCTCATCAGGGCCCAGATCTAACACCTAGTACAGTTGGTCATTTCTCTCTGCTGTATCTCTGGAGGATGCTGTTTCAGCAGGAGATGCAGAGTGCAGTTGATTTTCCAGAGGTGTTGGTCTGAGCAAGTCTTCCCTCCCATTTCCTGCTACAGGGCTGGAAGTTTGGGAGTGCTTTCCCTCAGGACTGTGTTGTAGGTTGGAAACACAGTATCTGAGTAACTGTGATGAACACACTTTGCAGGACAGAACTCCTTCCAGGAAGGGCTTCGTGATGAGCTGTAAGATGGTGTACGTACCTCCCAGCTTTAGCCTCATCCCGCTTCTCCCTTTTGGGAAAGAATTACTCAGCAGCAGCTATCAGTATCGTCAATGTCACCACAGCCACCACCTGGCTTCACCCTTTCTCAGTTTTCATCTCAAATGCCACTTTGAAGATTGTGAAAATTGCTCTGGGATGCACAATAAATGCACCTCTAAGTAAGTGTTCATTTACTGCTGCCTACAGGAAACAGGAGAGACTGTGCTGTCTGGGACATAAATCATGTAGAAATTAACCCATAGTGTGCAAACGGCTCTGAAGGACCATGGCTGGCTCTGAGCTCTCCGTGAAGCCCCCAATTCATCACTTCCCTTGTCACACTGACATACCTGGGCTCTGTGCACCTCTCCAATTCCTCTCTGTCTCCCAGCCAGAGGTACTCACAACGCAGGTTGGGACCAAGGCATTCCTGCTTCTCATGCTGAGACACAGCAAACTGCTCCCAGGAGGATGCCTGTTTATTACTGGCCCTGTGCCATGAAAGACTGACCTAATGAAGCAATACAGAGCAGCTGATGTTGGCAGTTCCTGTGGCCTGGACAATTAGAGGTGCATTTATTGGGAAAATATCTGTGCCCCTAAGGCTACCACGTACAGGTCCCCTGTCTTGATAATTCTGTGATGTGAAGGTTTGGTTTTTTTTTTTTTTTTTTTTTTTTTTTTGGCTGCCTTTTCAAAACCACATGTAAGGTTTGCATCTGAATCTTTTAAGGACACAACACAGTTTTATTTAAAATTAGTAAACAAAGTAAATCACTTAACACCTTAATTTTGAAACTCTGCTTCAAAATTAGGTTTTAACTAGTGCCTCCTAGTCTGTAATGTGTAGCAAATAGAAAATATAGTGTATGTCAAGATATCTCACTTTTACTCCTCTCATTCTTTCCCTGATCCTGCAGGTGAGTGAGGAGCTGAGTGGGGCTAGAATGCCTCGTGTCTGTAAGGCAAAGAGAGCACTTCACATGTAGCTGTCACCTGTTCAGTCGTGAGGAAAACACTGGGACAGAGAAATGCCAAATATCACCCAGCCAAAGGTGCGCTCAGGGCAATCAGCTCTGACCTCTTTCCTAAAATTAGGCACTTTCACATCTTTGGCAGAATTTGAAAATAATGGGGAAACAGACTCTACCTCCTCACACCCAGGGGAATGCTCAAGGGATATGAGGCAAAAGGATAATTCCTTCTCCTTCAGGTACATTATAAAAGCAAGAGATGGCTCGCAATGGATTTTTGTGTTACCTACAGAAGTATTTTTCTCAGAGACACACACACACACACACACANAGAGACACACACACACACACACACACACACACCCCAGAAGTATACAGGTACACAGAAGACCAATTACACTGAGCATCAGTCAGACTAATTAGATGGACCTCCAGTGCTTTGCTCTGAAGCAGGGTAGAAGCATGATCTAGGTGCTCATTTGCTTAGCCCAGCCAAAATCTGGATGAAGGAGTTGCTTTAAAATTATGCAGGCACTTAATATAAAAAGCAAATTACCTGCTGCATTTAAATTATGCCAGATATAACTCAGAAGAGCTTTTCAAAATAGAAATTTTAGACTTAAATACCCGACTTGACCGAAATCCGACTTCAGGCTCCCACATCATAAAGCAATTCTATAAAGTCACTAAAGTTACACCAGGGAGAAATTCAGCCATAAGTGACATGAGTTTTGTCATGCAATCTGCACCTTTTCTAGATCCAAAATATTATTCTGTCCCCACTTTCAAGACCATTCTAAATCTGTGTATCATCACTACTCTATATATTGATCTTTTGAGCAGAAGGTCAAGATTTAAGAAACTTGATTATTAACAGATTAACTTAATGCTAAGCAATTGGATTATTTAGATATACATATATTTATGAGTAAATATATAACAGCTCTTCTGAGAAGTTACTGTTTTCAGGAGTGAAGTCTCTTTATGTAGTAGATTCTGTGCAAGGGTTAACCTCTGCAGATGTGTCTTTAAAAATATTTATAGCAAAGATGTTAATTCCTAAGGAAAACAATTTATATTCTTAAAGCAGGCTACACCTTTCCAAATCCTGGTAGAAACAGGCAGCCAGCTTGCAAATATAATTAAACTCCAAATTCCCCTGTAAATGGCAGCCAAAATTCATTATATTTTTTCTGAGGCTGGTTGATGTAGGAAGATTTTCATGAGATGTTTTCCCTTCTATCATCACTTCAGTGAAGTAAACAGAGACTGATAAAACCTGCAGACCTTTCAGGCTGATATACCTGACTAGGAAAAAAAAAAAAAAAAATCTCACAGCTGGAATTCTTCCTAAAATCTAAAATAGATGACAAAGTAAAAGACCAATCTTCTATAGACAATTAATGAAGACAGGCTTCAGGGGTTTTCTATACCAGAGAGTATTTTACACCCCAGGAAGAGACAAAACCAGCAGATTTCTGCAGCTGAGGATTGCAGTCACAGCAGAATAAGTAAAATAACAAAAAACATATTACTTGTTAAATCACTTACACTGGTTTTCCTTTGGATTCACAAGTCAAAATTATAGATTGTCCTTCTTCAGGCCATGAATTGGAAGAAATGATTTTAACTAAAGGTGTATCTAGGAAGAAAAAAATAGACAACTGGTTGATATACACAAAAAAGATTTATTATCTAAGAGTACATTCTTCTCTATTTACAACAGACTAAACCACAGATTTAATTTACACTTGGAGACAGTTTCATATGGAGCCTTGTGCAATTTCCATTGTCTTCGAGAAGGCAATAAAAATGACCAATGTAACGAAACCAGTAACTTTTTATATCCCTAGGAGACACAGAGAGAAGGCACGTGTATACTCAGAGAAAACAACTTTTAAAATTCTGTACTCTATACAAATACTCCATATGACTATCCGAAAGTCTGATATCTAGCAACAAAATAAAACAAAAAAAACCCAAACCCATCGAGGATGAATAACAAGTACTCTGTGCAATTGTTTGCTTATTTTTAGGCTGATATGATGGAATGCTGCTATTAGGGGAATGAATGCAATAGTGTACATTTGAATAAGAGGCCTTTTGTTGTTGCAGAAGCTTGAAACTCATAATAAGAAAGCTACAATGGGCTTTCAGATAAAATACCTTGTTACAGACATGTTACAGGATATTATTTCTGAAATGCAATAAAGCTGCCCCTAAACCAGAACAATCTTAAACAGAATTTGCAAAGAGAATGTTTCAAATATCTGCAGAAAACACTACAGAAGAGTCTGCAATCTGTCCAATGTGATGAGATTAGTTTTACGGTTTTAATTGCAAAAAGATACACGCTATAGCTACTGTGAATTCATGCAGAATAGCACATTTGAAGTAGATCTAACTTTTAAAAAAATTTTGTCAGCTGGCTTGCAAGAATATATTCTTATAGCCAACATATGACTTAAAGGGGCACATTTATAAGGAACAAAAAAAGATGGTAAAGAAAGGAACGTAAAACATTTTTTCCCTTAGGAAAAGGAAAGAAAAAAGCTCATTGTCATAGTGAAAAAAAAAAAAAATCAGATTCAGTAGAAAAATTTCCATTTTTTCCTCACAGTTTCTTTCTCTATAGTTTCCTAATACAAGCCACTGCAACCTGCAAGTCTAGGGTACCTAAGTTTTATCTCGTTCAATTTGTAGTTGCTGTTTTCCTCAGCAGTGACTCCACAGATGTCCTGTTACCAAGCAAATGTGATAGAGCATGACAGTATGACTCCAAAAAATCAAACAGAAAAAAAAAATGCTATAACAATAATAACAATATAATTTCTTATTGAGAAGCCAACAGTCCTGTTGAACACTAAATGGCACCTGAACAATTAAAAGGATGAAAACATTTTTCTAACTTTTGACTTTTTGTTTTTACACCCCACACAGCAACAGCATGGCACAAGACAAGAAAAGGGAAAGGCTTAGTGCAGACTGTGGTTCTACTGAAAGTATTTTGAGCATCATTCAGCTTTCCAGAACAGCTGCACTAACCTTACACCAGCAGCAAATCTGTTCCACAAGTTCATATTTTTAAGGACCTTGCAAACCATTAAGCAGGTGACTAATCCTTTGGAGGCCAGGCTGGCATTTGCTTCATTTTTAGCACATGCTTAAGGCACTGACCTCAAGTGCCTTAATAAATCAGGGCATCAAGTACTTCTGTGATTCCAGTGGTGCTGCTGAAGATGAATAAATTACTCTCTTGACTATACATTGAACCAGAGGAACAAATTAGTATCAGCTAGGAATACATGAAGAATTTAACTGAGGGAAGGAGACAACTAATGCAATAAGATCAAGAGGTTTCCAGAGAAACAGGAAAAAGAGCAAAACTTTGATGGAAGTAATCCTGACAGCCACAGGTGAAGGAAGAAATTAAAGGCCCATCTAGCTATTATTCCTGGCTTAAATATTTTAAAAAAATTACCAGCATTTTATGCAATACTGTAAATGACCCACATAAGATTGAGGAGAGGATTCCAGACAATAAAGCTTTCATTTGCATGGATCAATGCAGTGCTGTTTCCCCCATCTTGAAGTTCCCATTCCTACTTTAATACACCAGGCAGCTCTCTGTTCTCCATGCACTTCCAAACAGAGCTTACTAACACAAAATAGAAAAGTTCTTATATTTATGTTTCACTCTCTAAGGCACAACAAAGCAGTGTAGGAAATATATTCCCTGGTGGTTTTCCCTGTTAATTGACTTAAACAGTAACTACTTGTTCTTCTAAAGCAGGAAACACAGAGTTTAATTCAATATATAATTTTTAGGGAAGTGAACAATGGACAATTTTTGCATTTTATTAATGATTCTTTTTCAAAAACTAGATATTTTGTTTTGAGTGCTTTATTCTCAGTGTTACTGTTTCCGTTTTTTTCAGGCCATGGTTGATTTCTCTCTGCAATTAAAGTGTACACTTAAACAGGGAAAACTTTGAAGATAAACCTGCCCTCTATTTTCACATTCACATCAATATTTTAAATGAGAAGAAATCCTCAGAACAAATGAATTGAATCAAAACTAACCTAAATATCTTATTTTAACAAAGATAATAGAACCCTGCTGACTGGTACTTTTCCAGAACACAAGATGCTATTACAAAATACTACCTCCTGCTATGACTGCTCATTTTAGAAAAATTTGAAAAGTATAAATGTACTCTATCAATACTTTGAGCTTTGACCTGTCACACTTAAAAGTATTAATCATAACTACTGGAACATCACCTCATCTTCAGCAAACACCAACACTAGGAAACAGCCTAAAGAAAGAAAATCAAGGACTGTAATACAGTAAGAGGCTGATTTCAGATATGCTCAGCAGCTTGTTATAAGTAATGTAGATATGTCCAAAAAAACCCTCCCATTTGACAACCAAAACAAACCAAAAAAAGTAGAGTCAAGGGCTTTAATGTCATCAGATCTGCTTCTCCTCCTCTGAAGTCAGAAGAAATATACCAATTTGTATCAGTTGAACTTAGCAGAACTATAATAATTTGCATATTTTTAGCATTTGGCCCAGCAATTTCAGGACAATAAAATATCATGGGTCAGTATTCAAAGCAGAGCTCTTCTGAACAAGGGAGTGGTGACTACTGTTTCTTTACAATGCCTAGAAGTACGTCCTTGAGTTCTAAGAATATTATGGAGATAAGTATTCCAAAAAGAATAAGATTTGGAAAAGTCCAATTCTATAAAAACCCCAGTGGTTCACGTAAGCACCACAGCAAGCTTTCTCACTAAAACACTCTGCTTTCAGTACCCAGAGACGTTTTTAATTACATCCATCTCCAGCAGTGAGAGCTTCTTTGGCCCTCCAGTCCTTAGCTTGAGTAATGAGGTATTTATGAGCTGCAAGTGATTGCTACTACCAATCTGAATTCAGATTCAAACACATCTTTACACATATGCTACCCCCTGTGAGCACAGAATCTCCTCATTTCTTTTTCTGGACACACCAGCTACAGGTAAGAATTATGGCACAAGGGGTTTTTTTATATATAACCTTTCGTGATTCAGCAGACCAAAGGCAAAAGTTCCATTGAGTGATTCTGCTTCATTCATCTTGCTAGGATTTGGGTTCACCTCATCTCACAAGCCCAGGAAACTCATTCCAAAGCTTTGGGAAGATTTATCTATTTTTGATGAGGCTATGTCATCTTCAGCAGCAGACAAAATCAGTAAACATATATAGAAAATTGACAGCAGCTTACACCGGTGAAAAATGTGGTCTGATGAAGAAATTAAACACTTCAACACTTGACTTTTGTTGTACTGTTAGCAAGAACTAATGGCAACATTAATACCTTGTGGGACTGCATTACTGATTGATTTAATCTCTTTAAGGCTATTTTCAACATAAAAGTGGTTATCAGTCACTAGACCTTTGCTCTTAATCAGATCTTCTATGCTTAAAGGTTTGTGCGTTTGCTTTCGAAACACACTTGTTATTTTGACATTGCTTGAAGTAAAATAGACTTCAGTATATATTTATATGATTTTATCCCCAAGCCTTTATAAGGTTACATGCAGGATTAAATTCCTTCACACAACTTTACTCATATAAAGTAATCACACGAAAGCTGCTGGAAGATTCTCGCGTGATAAGTTATGTTATACTTCATGTGCAAACTCTTGACAAACACAGCATAAAAATGGAAACCTGAATTCATAAAAGTAAACAAATTTCCTAAGATGGTGAAAGAGACCAACAACAGAATCGGACAATTAATCTCTACCAGTTTCTTCTTAGTGCCAAGCCAGTGAAAGTGTAATTTGGCCTATTTTTCACATGTATCTTCAGAAGTCCTTGGTCCCATCAATCCTGAGCGTGCAAAACCTTTCATGGAACTCAGCTGCTGGCTGAGTCACTAAATCAAAGTATAACCCTTTGCATCCTAGGGCACTAATCAACAACAGGTGTGTAGCAATAAGAACATGAAAAATCAGTTTGTGAGGCAAAGAGGTGACATAATAATATGACAGGAACCTGCTACTTCATCAAACAATCCCTCCCTAAGGTAATCATCTTCAGTCAATGTAGTTACAACCCCAGAAACAGAAAATAAGCCCACCTTTCTTCTGGGGCAGATGTTAGGGTGGGTGGAGCACATATATTTCAGTGACATTTTTAAGAAGGCAGCAGCAGACTATTCAGGGGTAGGAATACTCCTGGTCTCATGGCCACTAGAATTCCAAGGGTGCTGTAAATGCACCCATGCAAAGAACCACGCAGCAGTCTTTTCTCCAGGTAATTTTGATATTTATATTAGTTTAGCTGTAATATAAACTACTTGCCACTGGATTTCTCTACACATTTTGTTAAAAATTAAGTCTCTGTGTTGCTCAAATCTTAGCCTTCATTGGCCTTCCAGTGAAAGGAGGATTAAGAGAAAATGTCTTAGTGGTTCTCCTCTGCAGAAATTTACACAGGCACATTGTATCAGATGTAGAGATCCAAGTCAGGGCTTCTAATTTGCAAATTTTCCGCTGAATTATAGATTTAAAAAAAAAAAAAGAATGCAATAACTTACTGTGAAGTTTAAACTTAACACCCCAAATATCTTTCAATGTGGCTGAATCTTCAGAAAGCACAACAGAACAAGGACACCTCCTGCTTTTCCCTTACAAGGATAGCATTACTAATCCCCAAAGAAGGGTCCTGTACTTCAGCATTCTACATTGTAGAGGCCTGCTCTACCTCCAAGCCTTAGGAAGCCACTTCTACACTCCCTCACTTGGACTTCATTTCATTTTAGTGAGAAGTGGTAATCAATCCATCAAGATCGGTTATTAGACCCCATGAAGTGATTAATGAGAGAAAAAAAAAAGTTTACTTATTCCACCAAGTACTGAAATATTCACACTATGTTGATCAGATCCAAAAAAATATTCATTTGACAGTAATACAGAAATTAAAACATTGAACCCTTTGGAGTTCATGGATTAAGGGTTTGGTCTGGTTCAGAGTGCAAGGACCTTCCATGCAATAGCAGAAGTCAGCCAGGAATGCTAAGGTCTCCCTTGCAGCCAGATTTTGAACTAAGATTTCACTTTGGATCTGAAAAGGCTTTTTTTCTTACCTATTTCCTACTTTGGATAAATCAGGATATTCTAATGCACTAAAAAAGCCCAGGTGTTAAAGAATTCTTAGCCCAATGCACATCATGAGTCAGATCTCCTCAAGCAATTCAGTACTATGCAAATTGTCTCTATTTACATTCAGTGCCAACACAACACAAAATATACCTTTCATCTTACATGTAGGAAAGTTTTCTAGAGCCAGATTAGGACATTCATAAAAAGAAAAACTCAAAAAACTTTAATAATCCCCATTCAATTCCTAGGAATGTGTCAATGCTTAACATTGAGTGGTTTTGGTACATCCATTCTTGGGCTCTACATGCAAAAATTTAATTTAAATATTTTCTTAAAGACTTTTTGAGCTGATGGCATCAGAGTAGCTTTCTTACTTGTCAAAGATGGCACTCTTTTTAATGTTTAAATATTTTTTTTTTAATAAAATCATTAAATGTAAACATAATGCCTGAAGCAGATCTCAGATATTTTACTAATACCAACAAAACATTTTATAAAACATTGTCTGAACTGGTACCAAATATATATTCAGCTAGGGCACTTGTGTTTCCACACTATTATTTCATATAAAGTGCAGTGTCCCTTCAAGTCCTTGGGTTTTTAAACTCGGTTATTGCATGAAGTCTGTCTTTCCTACTTCCCAAAGTAAAATGGCATCACAGAAGATGTGGGTTTTACCACATTTCAAATAAAATCTCCTGTTGTGCTATCCATTTGAGGTTTCACATGCTATACAGCAATTTTGCCAAATGTTTCAATCTTCTCTTTGTACATGGCTAGCATGATTTTCTCATTATCAAAGCAGTCCAATAATTAGTATTTTTAAAGAAAGGTTATTTACTGTTAACTAATAATCAGTTCATAAAGTAGTATTGGTCTCAACTTCTAGTTTTGGGTAGGTTGGTTCACATAATTTTAAGGAAATAGGTGACAGTGTCAAGGATAAATCATATTTCTCTTGATTTCCACTGTTTTTCCTTCACCAAAGAAAGCATTTTTTGTGGTCTGTAGAATATTAAAGGACCTGGCACAGAAAAAATGTCCCATTTGGTGACGGTAACATAATAATGTTCAATATATACAAGGTGCATAGAGAAAGATAAATCTCTTGAATTATTTTAGTTTATGAGTCTTTGGGGTTCAAAAAGGAAAATCCATTGGTCAGGTTCTTTCCTGTATGCATGGCACACATCAGTGTGATAAATGCTGCCTAAATATCTTTCTCTTTCTTAAAACACTAGGGATTCTGCTCTTTTTTTTGTTGTTTGTTTTCACGATGTCCTACTTAGCCTTGCAAGTTCAAGCTAGTAGAAAGAGATAAACCTTGTGAAAATGGTAGGAAAAAAAAAAGGAGGCACAACAGGTCAATCATTACAACAAATATATTAAACCTCCAAAGCAAGACCCTCCTAACTGATTCGTTTCTGTGCAGCCAAAGTGCCAGGTGCCTATCTCAAAGCCAGGGCAGACACAATTCTGTCCCTAATTGTGTTATAAATAATTGAAAGCAGCTCATTAACACTGTTTGACCCTAGGCCTCTGCTGGACTACTTTGATTTTGATGCATGCTTCCTTTGAAGGTGATGCTCTCTCTGTAGTTTACGTTGTGAACATCTCTCCAGCTGCAGCAAGAAGCTGAGTTTGTTGTAATGAAACCTGTGATCCTTGTTGGACTTGCTGTTTGAGTGCAAATTATGTTAACAATAAAAGGAAAGGCAAGGGAAAGATCCAGGGAGGGGCAAACACTTCGCTGGCTAGGTTTGTCAGAGGAAGCAAGTGCTCACAATACATCAGGATGTGCTACAAGTGTTACTGAAAATCCTCCTTCTAAAAGCATTGCTACTACCCCCTTATTTCATCTTTTAGGATGATGAATAGGTGGTTTTAATTACCTTTTGTCACTAGAAATTTTTTCCTATACTTAATAATTTAAAAAGCTTTAAAAGTGCTGCTAGTAAGAAAAGGCTTTGTTTATCAGCCCAGCTGAGATTGGATCCAACAGTATGGAATATGATAAAGGATCCATTCAGGAAGAGAGCTGTGCTTGTGTAACAGAGCAGTCCCTCCCACTGTGAGCAGTGACCAACCCACGGATGCCAGGTTTTACCTTCCTGGACCCTAAGCAGCACAGGGAACATATTTTATTAATTACTTGCCAGTTTAGCACACATTCAGCTGAGCTGCAGGCAGCTCAGATAAAACACACAGACCTTTTCTGTGGTGTAACATCCGTGTCATGGCTGCCAGATCATCTGGCAAGGAAAAGGATAACCCCCACCTTCCTCCCATTGCCCACTGACTGTCTCCAGACTGCTCCAAGTTCTGAATTAATCACTAAAGCTTGTGCAGAAGCACCTCCTGCCTGGATCTATAATACACAGATTTACTCTGCCATTTTTAATTAATATATTTACCTTGTTGTTTATTTTTTAACACAAACCACCATTTTGTCTTTGCACCAGAGTGCAAATCACTACAACTGATTCATTACAACACTTATTTCTTCGTACAAGTTTAACTAAATTATGAGCTACCAACAGCATGTCTTTGCTTCATGGGTTTGTTTTATGACCACAAACCTTCTGAATATTGAAAAGCTTTCATAAATTTCTCAGATATTTTAGTGTGGCAGAGAACAACAACAGTTCTGGTGCTATCATTTTTAAAAATGTTATAAAAATTTAACAGTGGGATAATAAAAGATTATTGCTTCCTGGTAATAAATGGCTGCCAGCTGATAAGATTTTAAAAGTTTTTCCTGAGAGACTAATTCATTTACTTTCTCTCCATTTTTGTCTGCTTTTTTCAAAATGCATGTTTGTGAAATCTATTTATGTCACAGCCTTCTACATTTTTCATCCTGCTTTTTCGCTCTCTTATTTCCTTGGAACCTTTCCATCATGTCCAGATGCAAAGATAAAATAAGCAGATACCTCTGAAAATGATGATGTATCTACTTTCTAGATTAATTAGCACTGGAATAAGCATAGGACAGTTTCAGGAACTTTTTTGTTTTTTTCCCCCTTCAAAAACCATGAGATTACAATTTTCATACATTCAATTACAAAGCTCATTGAAAATTCTGTATTCCTACATAATTTTATTCCTATTCTAAAAAAATGCAAGTAAATAAGCTCAGGGGAAAAAAAGAGACTTTAAAATTAAATTCCAAGGACAAATCACTCCAGTATGCACAAAAATAAACATCAGCTTGGATACCCCAAATGAGATGAGAAAGAAGAGAGAGGAGCACTTTAATCAGCTCTGTGCAAGTGCTCACGACTTTTAATAGCTTTTACACTTACCAGCTGTGCATCCTACAGCTGTGAATCAGCATTCCCCCAGATTTGGCTTATTTTGTAAAGGGCAAGCAGCATGGCTTCTGTCTGTGCACTACTGCCTTGAAGAAGCATTTAGGATCAAGTCTGCCTTGGTAACTTCACCAAAGTAGTCTGGGAGATAGATTAAGTTGGATGCTCTGCTTCAAAAAGAATGAATAACTCATTGCTTAAATAGATGAGAGAAAACAATCAATATTATGTATCTGAAAAATTATTTAATTTGTAATATTTGTGGGTGAGTCAATCTAGTTCAAGTGATTGTGCCACACAAAGGAGTTTCATTTCAATAAAGGTATTCAACAGCACTGTGGAATTAAGCTTTATGGTAGTACTTAAATACTTGGGTTTGACAGAAGTGAATATTTGGTACAGTATCCACATGGATATTCCAATGTCTTCTTTTTACACTCCTTTAAAACTGCTTTACAATCAAGCAGGACCAGAAACAGCATATGGTCCCTTTGTTACCTGAGATTCTTTGGTGACGACTGTGTCAGCCTCAATCTCATCTGGTTTAATTTATTTTAAAATGATGTTTGTTGTAGGAAAGAGTAATAACAGCTTGTAACAGAAGAGTGTAAAAACACTCTCCTGGATGCAAAACAAGAAGCTGGATGCCAGTGTGGGGGAAAAAGATTGATTAGTCAAATATTCCCTCCTGACACTCATCTTAGGTGAGCGCCTGAATTCAAGCACCAACCTTGCAGGAAACCATTTATGTTACTAATTCTGCAGGCATTGATTATGTGCTGCTTTGGTAAAGATATTCACTGGCCTTGTTTCAGCACCTCACCTTCTGGTCATGCCAGTCTCCTTCACCACAATTACTAAAATAGAGTAAAGGAAGTAAAACGTGGCAGCACATAACATGTGGCTTGGGGTTTTGGGAGGGTGAAAAAGAAGCTGGAGGTAAAACACCAAAGTTCCACAGTTTCCCCTGCTCCATTTCCAATGTTTACAACCTTACCCTTCCTTGATCACTTAATGGGTTTGTCGATCACTCTTACCTACTTGTGCTTGGCCTTAAAACAGGCAGAGGTAAATGCGAGCACATCAGAGGCCCCTGCAGAATTAAGTGGAGGACAGAGTGGCACTGTCACCCCGGTTCTGAGTGTGTGCCACTGCATGGAGACAGCACCAGCTAATAGCCACTCCCCTCTACGTGGCTTTGCAGAATGGGTCACTGGTTTCTGAATTATGCATTAAGTCCCACACACACATTAATGATATGGTAGAAACAATATTTTCTTCACAAATCAGTTCTGTTTTCTCCAGTGAATGCGAGAAGTGGAGCTTAGCTTTACAACTTTCATCTTGTTTAATTATTTTTGTCATGCCACTTCTTCAGAGTAAACAATCTGTTCCATTTAGTGTCTCCATTGCCTTACACTGTGCTCTCTCCAACTTTGTTTTATCTCACTTCTTCTGTTAAAAGAAGGAGAAAAAAAGACAAAATCTTCTGCCTAAACCACATTATAAAGAAATGCCGAACTTTGAGACAGCACATGACCTTTCAGTGTAACTTTATCTTCTGGTTTCTCAGATTCTTTTGTTTAAAGCCTCCATTTTTCTGTTGTGTCTGACTTAAATTATCTTGACAATGGCTTAAGAACTGTAGCACACCCAGAACTGTTGAAGGAGTTAAATAAGAGATCTGGATGCTCAGCATTCCCAAATATCTCTTCATTCCTTTCTCTGACATTCATATCAGATATTGAAAACTATAAATTTTAGTCTATATAAAAATAATTAAGCAGTAGTTAATTAAGAAATTAAAATTTGGCTTGCTTCTTGAAAATATACACCCCAGCCTTGTGAATGGCAAACTTCTCTTCTTTGGGAGGTTGTGGTAATGATCTCTACATATATTTTTATATTTTCCTCCAGACTGTCTAACCTTCTTGCTAGTCTTTAGTTTTGGAAATAAACAGCCCCCACAACTGCTCTGTAGAGGAGTCCTGAAACAGCTCGGTGTCATTAGGCTGAAGCTGACCAAGGTGGAAACCTGGGCTGTGAATTATTACAGATTCTGTAATTTTCACTCTTACCCAATACAATACAGAAATTTTTAAAAAAAATAATTTTACAGTGATTAATTGTTGGTTAGATTAGGAGCTTCAAAAATTAGTCAGTCTTGGGGATACTGCAGCTGGACTGCCTTGGAACAGGTTCAGGGATGACCTCACTGTGCTCCTGTTCCCAGCACAGCCATGCCCTCTGTCTTTTCAGTCCTTTTACCACTTTTTTCTCTCTCCTGTACCTGGAGGCTTACTCCTCTGCAATGGAACTATATTTATCTCTTATTTCCTGAATTTCCTACTTTTAATATTGTTAAACCTTCCCTCCGAAACTTCCTTTGAAACCTTCTGAAGTCCTCTCTTAATCACACAACAGGCACATGGAATAACCTGCCCACACCAGATCTCAACGTTTTTATGCAAAATAGACAAGCCACCCTGTGGATTTTCTACGTAAGATTTTACAGAGAAATAAATTACATTAGCTTATATTTCACTTGTAAACCGTATTTGAACATAAACCCCCAAATGCTAAAGGTCAGGATTGTACATTAACCCTTTGAACTGGATATCCCCTTTGAAAGATGAAAGTTTGGCAGTAAATGGACTTATAAGTTTTTGAATTATTTTGCATTTAAATCATGGATTTCTTATTTTCATCCATCATTAACCTAATTGATCTCATTTAAACATGCAAACTGCAGCAGTGAACTTTCCTGTTCACAGATGTCATCCTTTACTGTTTACAGTAACTATCCTTTAAGTTTCATCTGTTTCAAGCATTTGCTAATATGAAAAGCTTAAAAAATAAAACCGTACTAATTAACACAGTGCTTACATAATTATTGAGCTATGTAATTAAGTAACTTCTTATTTAATATTCGTTCAATATGAAGAGATGTAGGGTACTGAAACTGCAACTTTTAAATTTCATTCTTATTATTACCGTTTTTATTTGCATCTTGCACTGGGAAGTATAGAAAATCCCTCCTTTAAGGGAGATAGAATGGAAAGCTGGTCCTCAAAGTATTGTATTGAGATATATTTATTTTCCATGTTAACATTCACAGGGTGAATTCAACCTGTTTGGGTTGGTTGAGTACCACAACATGGGTGAGTCTTGGGTGGGGAACTGAATATGTATCAAGGATAAACTTATATAAGAGGGAGGCAACTGGAAGACACTGGAATTCTCTCCTTCTCAAGGTCACAGCAATCCAGCAGAACATCTTCAGTGAAAGAGAAAAGCAGGAACACTGCTCAGAGAGTTGATCTCTACAGGGTAGGAGCATCGGTCGAAGAGACAGTGCCTCCCTTTCAGACTCAAGGAGCCATTTAAGAAAACATCCAGCTTTTCCCCACGAGCTTCTACAGGATCTGAACAGCTCACAGGTTTTCACTGAAGTGAAGGACATCCCTGCTTGCTTCGGCTTACAGAGATTGTCTGTGATCAGAGGCAGAGGCTTTGTGAGAGACCAAGGTCCTGTCTGCACATCAGACAGAAAATACAGCCCCCTCTTGCTTCTTAAGCTGGAACAAAAGGTGGCTTTAATCAGTAAGACCAAGCTTGAGATATCCGCCTCCTTTCACAAGTTCCAGAGGTCTCTGAGGTATCACAGTTCCAAACCACTCAAATTATACCAAGATGAAATTGTTATAGCAAGAGAGTAAATCGTGCTAGTTTGGAATAGAGAACTGCAAAGCCCCGAATGTGCAAATCTCAAGTGAGGGGTTTTTGTTTTGTTTTTTTTTTTGTGACCTTGGGGAATTATTCACCTGGAAAATCCAGGTCTTTTCACTGTATCAGAAGTTACAGGAGAATTGTGTGGTTAAACTCATCAATTGAAGTTATCATTACAGAGGTATTTTCTCTCTTGGCAACATCAAAACGAGTTTCAATTCTCACAAGAATTGCAACTATTTTCACTCCTGACTCGACAAACAGGCTATTTGTTTGAGCTGGCCTAGTATTTTGGGGCCCTGTTAAAAAAAAAATCAAAGAAAAATTGGAAGGCTATGCTATGACACCTTATGATCCTAGTAGACAAAGCATTTTCTGACTCTGGGGATGCATCTCTTGCCAGATTGACCATACAAAGATTGTGGCCGTGTGTAACCACACCAAATGTTACCATTCTTTACTTCTAGCCAGTGTGTCTGTCGGGTTGTCATACACTGTAATGAAAAGATGGTCACAAGGAAATGAGAATGACCAACAACTCTGAATCAGAGTTGACAGATCAGAAACCAAAGAGTTCAGCATTTCTTTCAACTCATATTTTGTTCACTTCAGAAAAACATATTCTCTGCACTTAGACAGTAAAAGCTACTTCCAAAAAAGGGAAATGTGCCCTTGTTCCTGAAGCATGGGTGCCACTTAACTCTGGGATAGTTCTGAGAGACATAGCACAAGTTAAAAAAATAAAATAATAATAAATATATAACTTTGAAGCAAATAAGAAAAGGAGATAAGCTGAAATGCAAAAGCAAAAACGTTTTTTAAGCACAAATTTGGGGGAAATAACTAAAGTAAGCAAAAAGAAAGGAGCACATGAAAAGAAAATCAGAATCAGCTTCAAAAAGACAAATAGCCATACAGCTTAAAGAAAACAAATGTGTGACACATATTTTACAAATTTACAGCACAGAAGGGCCATACGTAGGCAGCAGGGAAAATTGTTCCTTCCCCCTCCTATTTTATCATAGCTAAGAAGTGCCCCATTTTGTGTGCTTTTGCATGGGCACACATCTGCCCTTTCTGAGCACCACAAAGTCAGCAAGTCTGGGCTGAGACAGTCACCTAGAAAAGCCACTAATATATTTAACAAGTGACTAATTCATTAGAATTGAACATTAAGACTTAGGGAAGACGGGTTTTTCGTCTCTATATTCTGTTCTGATGGGCAGCTCTGAGTCTTTTAGACATTCATCACAGGATCCAGCACCCAACTGTGCACAACCCTTTCCTTGCCTTTTTTCAGAATGCCTTATTTCATGTGGAGCTATATGAAGGTGTAGTACAATATATATTTAATATATTTTTATATATTCACACATATTTTTACTCATTTTTGTTCAGAATGTGTATTTTAGAAACTCTATTCCAACAAAGACTGGAAAGCAGCCAAGTAGAAAAAATGAGCTAAACCTTCCTAGTGAGCATCAGGGAACGCAGCTCTTTGATGAAATTACTCTGCCTACACCAGCAGAAATTCTGGGCCCATCTCGTCATCAGGGAAGGTTCCATTTGCTGGTACATCAGGAAAGAGGGGGGCACAGCACTGTCAGACACAGGTGCACACACAGAACGCCCCGTGTTCTACACGGCCCCGCGAGCGCGTGGCTGATCCGCCCTGCAGCCCGCCGCGCTCTCAGGGCTTTGTTTACCTAATGCAAAATCAATACCTTTATCCCCAGGACAATGATTCCAACGTTCTCATGGAACAGCTGCCTCATTTTTAAAAGTCAGGTCTAGATGTTCCTTGCAAAAGAATCTAATAACAGCCCACAAAAGAAGCAGCTGCCTATCACACAAACATGTCGGAATCGCCTGTGGAAGCAAGTTAGCTGACGGCTATAGATTTGTCAGGCCAACAATTCACTGCACATCTGTGTCTGCCAATATAGAATTTACTCAAAATTGCCTCTCGAGACACTTCTTTACATAACACATATTTAGCTTATTAGTGCTGTCATTTGGGAGTGTGGTCAGCTTTTGAGCAAAATCTCACTGAGTCCATTAGCACAGATCACATTGCAGCTGCCATTTTAGAAGCGCGATGATTAGGTTTGAAGTTCAAATGATTTGATTTCACTTTAAGGCTTCAAAAGCTGCCTCTGGGGTAGATTTACACAATTAATTTTTACTGAGGTCTGCTGGGTAATTTACTGCAGCCAGAGAATCTTCACTAAGGTAAGGTAATTACCACTGGGTAATTTTATGGCACTCTGTTCAGTACGAAGCAACATGTTGGCTGGTTTCTGCTCAGATAAAACCTGGAAGGAAGTGAAGGTGCTGCTTTTGGGAACCACAACATGTCTGCAACATTGAGGGGGGATGAGAAGAATTCACTGCCTTTCCAGATGTGGAGCAGAAGTTGTACATGTCCTCAAAATGTCTTTTCAGGAGTACGCATAAGAACTTGGACATCATACTGAGAAGCTTTCAAAATTGAAGCTGTGTACCCATGATTCTTTAACACAGGAACAAAGAATGCATTCTTGGTTTAGTCTGAGCACAGTAGTAAACAATGAAATTAAATATCCCTTTGAGATTTGTATTTATCACTTACAAGAAGCACTTCCTAATAATCAGTGGCAGCTAGGCTGACAAGCAAACTTCAGAGCAAAGCCAGGGGGGATACAAGTCTATTTTAGGTTTGCTATTGACAGTAAGGGTCAGAGGAAAAATAAACTCAGCAAGCAGTGTCATGCTACCACAAACCTCTGCTGGCCAAGCAGAAAGTAAATTACAGCCAAACCTTTCAGCACTGCAGAAAGACTTGGGCAATTGGGCTGCCCTGCAGAGCACAGAGCACCACATACAGATGAACAGGATTAAGCACAAGCGAGACATGACATAAATTACAGACAAATAAATCAAAAGATTGGAGAAGCTAATTATCACATAGCCTGGAGTGGGGGTATTTTATGCTTTCCCCTATTATTTTATTATTTTGAGTCTGCAAAATTAATCTGTGAAGCCCTGTAAAAACAAGGACTGATCACAGTCTCCTTCAAAATAATAATACAGGTAATCTCAACTATCAGACTGAACTATAAGAAGGAAAGTAAAGAAAAGAGCAGCAGAAGGACTTAGGCACTATTTCTATCGCATGTACATAAATATGTAATAATAGAAAATAAAAATGCTTTCAGTGTAAAAGTTTACTCCTCAGCTTCATTTCATACACTGTAGTACTACTGGGAAAGCTTATTTGATTTCTCTGTCACGGTAATAAAAAACAAGATTCGTGTAAGGGGAAGAAGAGGGAATAAACATATTCTCTATCTGATGGCTTTCATTTTGTTAAGTTTACTTCCTACTAAAGTTGATGATAAAAGCAGCTGTGTGGACTCATAAGCACTTCTATCTACATCTCTCCACGGACTAATTACAAATATCTATTTCATACAGTCCCAACATCTAAGGCAGATTTAATTTTATTCTATTTTTCACTAGACATATATCAAAACCTGTCATTTCATTCCATTATTTTGCTTTCCTTTTTCTCTACCTATCATCCACCGGATGCAAACACAACCCTGTAATTCCTACTGTTCCTTTTTACTTTGCTTTGCTTTTTGGTTTGGTTGTTTGTTTTGATGGAGCCACAAATGTTTTGCCCATTGTCAGGGGCCAGTTGCTTGAAACAAAGAAGGCTTTTCAACTTTCAAGCATAATTATACAGGGCAGAAATACCTAGACAAGCTCTTATTGCCTTTTTCCTCTAACTGGTGATGATACACTGATAATTCATTAGGAACATACATGTACCACAGATAAAACCTTTCAGATTTTAGGAAGGTGTTTAAAGCTCCAGTGAAGTTCTAGTGAGTGATGCCCCATCTTTGTACATTGATTCTCTGCCAAACTGATGCTCAGTTGTGCTGCTCTGTTTGACCATTTTAAGAGACTTGCTCATCATTCTCTCACAGTTGTCTGCCAATTTTATAGATCTCTGGGACATTAAGAGCAACTGGCAATGCCACACTAGCTTGGTTGTGATTTTGGAGCCTACAGGATATCAGATTAACAAATTCTCCTGACTTTGAGGTCCCATAATTCATCAGTTTTGCCAGCACTATTTTTGACCTGCTGCAAGGTGGCATTGAGGATATATGTTGGATAAACTAGGGCCTGTGAGCATGATTCTTGTTAATACAAATAGGATGTCTCTTATATGTTTGAAATCCTATGGATTGGTGGAAAAAAAAGCAGCTTCCAGTGACTGCAGCAATATCCACAACAGCAGTGAACAACACCAAGATAATAAAACGAAGGAGCCATGTACTCCATTTGGAGTATTTGGGATTGCTCCAGTGAATCATTTCACTCCTCTTTTTTCATTAAGGCTCTCTGATGAACCATATCATCAGTTCCTTGAATCTTCTTCTCTTTTTATGAAGTTTCCTTTCAAAATTTGACCAGCATTAAGACTTCTGAGTATGTTGATCACAGAAATGTAGGTGGCAAGGAGAAGGACAATAACAGACTGTTCTTGGTCTTCTCACCACCAATAATAGACCAATAATACTTCTTTCTCCATAGCTTTAAATAGTACCTCACTCTCTGTCCTAAACTTCAGCTTCTTTTGGCACATTTATCACTTCTCTTTCCATATATAACGACTCTATACCACAGTGCTGGAGAGTATTAAATTGATTGGTGGAAAATTAATGGAGCAAGGAGCAGGAATGATAGAGAACAATTACTTGTGCATTATGGCTTTTGATAAGCTGGCAGTCTGAGGGGGCACTAACATAAAGCACACTGTAAATGCCCAGTGCAGTCTGACCTTGTTAGAGAACTTCAGTGAGGCCAGAGAAGAGAGAGAAGGGTCTTGTTCAAACCTTGGAGAAACAAGCATAGAGGAAGATGTACTATTTAGCAAGGTAGAAGGGTGCAAATTGGAAGGAAACAACAAATATTCAGTTTTATATACAAGAGGCCACAAAAAGGCTTTTTTGCTTTATGCTGCTCATGTAAACCAGAGTCCTGCCTTCACCTTCAATTACATTACATTACATTGCAGCCACTTTAAACTTTTTTAGCTGTCTAATTTCTGTATCTACTGTTCCATTCAATTTGGTTCATCCCCTATGGAGCCAATATATGAGCAATTCACTGAAGGAAGGGCAAAAATTTGAAAGTGAAGGCATGGGCAAGTTCAGTGGCTGATGGCTGTGCAGTTTAGAATTCAAGGAAATAAAGCTGTTAGGGATTCATGTCTCCAGCACAGATGCATTTGAATATATTAGGAGAGGTGTTTAATAGCCATTTGGTAAAGAAAGGCCCTGATCTCCCTCAGTAAAATGATGGCTAGAATGTTTCAGGAAACATTTTTAGCACATATGCTAATCCACATTGTCTTCATTTTCAAACTTTTTTGCAGATGGCAATTTTAGCAAAGTTGTCAGCTTCTATGCACAGAGTGCTTTTGCCATTCCTGCATTTTACATGTGCTGCAAGTCTTAGATGCTTGTAGAAATATCCCTGTTTAGAAACAAGTTACATATGGCAGCAGTCCTTGACATGGTTCCCCAGGAACTGGTTGCAGTCACTGAATGCTTGCCTGCTTCACAGACAACCTTATCTGGTTTATCACAGGTTGATTGCACCTGGTCTTGAAAGAGATTGATGAAAGGCCTTTTCCCTTCCCCTGCTCTGACATAATTTTGCAGATGCCTGTTTTTGCCAGCTAGGCAATGAGATGTGCCAGTGTTCTTCAAAAAAACAAACAGCTGGACCCTGAAGAATGGTGGATATAATACAAGTGAATATGAAAATGTCAGCTGATGGTGAAAAGGTGTTCTCTTGTGTGTCTCACAGTTTATAAGTGACAGAAATCCACTGACTCAAAGGACATCCTGACTTCAGAGTAGGGCACACAGATACAAAACCAGATTCATCAACTTTGAAACAATGCACTGTGGAGATCATCATGTCTAGAAATGCTATTTGAAAGGGAAAGGAAAAAAAAAAGCCAATATATAAACATACAATACAACTGAAGTTTGGATTAGCTAGACTAACAGCTTGTGTAGGCCAGGTCTAAAATTAAATCCTAAAGCGCTTGTCCTCCTGGACTTGTTCTATTAACGACACTACTGATTTTCATCAGCAAGATTCAGTGTTATTGAGGCAATCTGCAACAAACTTTGCTTATTTATACCCTTGTTTCAAGTCTCTAGATACTTTCAAGGAAACCTGTGATTTAGGATGTTCTTGATGTTTACTAACACATTTACATTGCTTCAATGATAAACAAAAAAGACAAATGCATTTTCTCTCCTCTACTTCTCAAAGAAAACCCACTGAGAGAACTCAGTCCCACACTGCTCTCAATGGTAAAGATTTCATTAAACTTTTTAGAGTCACTCCTGTAAAAATAACATAAAAACTCCCAACCAAACAATCAAATACAAACCACAGAAGCTGGCTAAAATAAAGATGTTATCTATCTGCACAACACCGGAGCATTTTGCTCCAACAGGCACTCTGAAACAAAACAAAACCACAAAAGCAAGCATTTATAACGTGTGTTACTTACAGTGTATTTCTAGAACCTGCATTGCTATCTGAGGTGTAGAGTTTAGGGACTCATGATCTACTCTGCAACTTACAACTGCACCATCATCACTGCGATCTGCTAGAAAATCCAGCGTGCTGCTGACTGTGAACGTTTTGCGAACTGTATCTTCTTCTTTTAAATATTTCACATCTGAAAGAAAGAAGAAACAGTTAGTTATCTTTCCAATATTTTTGGAAAAAAGTGAGTCCAGCATCAGACAGCTAAATTTTCTATCACAGTTGGAATAAACCACATCTTTCATATCTGTATTGATCTCTTTAATATAAAAGTATTTAGACTGCAGTTATTCCTCAATTTGCTCTCATTGTCAGAGTAGGAAATACATATTGAAAGAGAAAATTTTAAAATTATTTCCATAATACTGCTTTCAAAGAGAAATTCCATTCATTATTACCTCTTGAATGGTTAGGTCCATATTTGATATAAACTTTCTCTGTAGGTCATCAGAAAAAAGTTATGATCTTGTCCCACCCTCATTACCTTACGTATTCACAGTGTCACTAAATATTAAATTTCCCAAGTTCATTCTTACAGCCTCTCACAGTAATGCAATATATAGATATTACTGAAGCCGTGTGCACATAGATTAATCCTGTGCTTACTTTATTCATTACTTATTCTGTTGTTTGATTAGAATTATGCTAATTTACTAATAAAACTAAAGCCAGGTATAGTCATCAGTGGTAATAAACAACCGTAAATAGAGCATGTCATATTATTTACCGGAATCCACAGAAGAGTCCCAAGAAGACAAGGAATAAAATAATTGCAGAGAACTTCCCCTCATTGCTTTGTATCATTCTAAATTGACCTGGTGCTTTTGGGCAAATGCAGTTAAAAATCTGAGAGTTTTCAGCACAGATATTGCAGTGGAGGGAGCCTTCAGCTACACTTAGGAAGCATCATCTCAGCTCAAGGTTAAGATTTACGTTGAGAACATTTTGTTGTAAGAAATACATGCTAGATCAGAAATGAAGATCCAAAAGACTGAGCATTTGTGTTAAAATGTTTGAATGTATTCACTGGAACATGAGAACTTCTTACACATGGTTTAGAATTGTTTTACTTAGTTCCCAACTACTTGTGATACTTATTGATTTTAGTTTACTTCAGAAAAATGGTAAGCTTGTTATATTGATTTATTGCAATGAAAGCTTGAAAAGACATCTATAAATACTTAAACATATATATTAAATTACACTGAGATTTCATATGTCCTCTGTGCCCTAAAAAAAGTGAGAGGCTTCAGTTTTACAAATTATACTAAATCCCATTAGAGAATGGAGTGACCTAAATAAAATTTCCATGAAATATCAATTTTAGAAAGCAAATCTTCAATGGCTTAAGCTACATCTTTTTAGATTAAAAATACCTCTGACATCAGAGAGGTGGTCTTTATCATTGTCTCCAGACAGACAAGGGCACCATGCAGTTATACAGTTTCCACTTTTCCCTAAAAAATAATTATATCTTGCATACAAGAATTTTTCTGCCTGTTTGCTGCTAAGCTTTAAGAGATTTCGATTTCTGCCATGGTCACTATTAATATTTAGGGATTAGTAGGTGAGAGAAATATTGACCAGAGCTAAAGCAAAGTTATTATAATCAAACAATAAATATATTCACTAATATATAAAGCAAACACATGCAATTTTGTTCTCAGAGTTAGGTTTCCAAATTTAATAATAAGCACCTATATAGGTAACATTGTAAGCAATGTGCACATCCCTTTGCTTACTGACTTCAGACTGGGGACAGAAGACTCCTGAAAACATCAACAACTTTAATTTTAGCAAGAGGTTGTGGATTCTTAATCCTTTAGAAAAACACAAGCAGTTAATTTCCTAAATGGATGTTTAGAAGTCTCTCTCTAGGCATCTGTTGTTTGAAAGGGTTCAACTCTTGGAGCTAACTACCTCTGCAAAAAGGGCAGTGATACTTTTCTGCAGACTGCTGTCATCCTCACCAACAGAAATATTTAGCTTGTCCTCCTTATCAGCTGTATTTTCTTAGGTGTTTCTTCATGGCAAAATGAAGGTGTGATGGTAATATGTGCTAATTGAGTGTAAACCCAGCTGGATGTAAGAGCACTGGAGATCAGGTACTGGGTACCCACCATCACCCAGGATATTTTAGAGAATTTTTAAATATGTCAGCTGTAGCCTAGTTTTTATTCGTTTTCCTGCTGCTCCTCTCTCTCCTAAACGTTCTCTTGAAGAAAAGGTTGAAAAGAAATCCATTACATGAGCGCTTTGTGTGGGAAGCACTGCAATGGAGGAGGCTGGAGGGATACAGCTTTACAGAGGAGGACCCAGGGCTCACAGGACACGCTGGGCATCAGTCACCAGTGTGCCCTGGCAGGGCTGGAAGCTAAAACCCACTGCCCTGCACCAGTAATAGCACAGCCAGACAGCCAAGGGGAGGGATCCTGCTCTCTTTGGCACATGCACAGCTACACTGAGAGTACCAGGCCAGTTTGGGGCTTTCTGAAGAGAAAAATGTACAATAAACCTGTTGGAAAACCCAAATATGTGCAGGCAAACATTATGGAGATGGTCAGTGAATCTGTACAAGGACAGCTTAGGACAGCTGGTATTATCTAATCTGAGGAAGAGAAGACTAAAATCAGATCAAACTGTTGCCTTAAAGTACATAAATTATGGCCATAGAGAAAAAAAGGGCAGAATCCTCTCAGAGGTGTACAGCAAATGTTGAGGGGCAACAAACACAAAGTTACACTGACACAAATACTGATTATGTACCATGAAATATCTACAAATAATGGAAACATTCTACAGGAGGGCTTTAGAATGCTGAAAAGTCTAGCCCAGACAAAAACGTTTCTATGGAATCTCTGTCCTGGGAGACTTTTCAAAGCTGAATTGGAGAAGACCTTTAGCCACTTGACTGAAGCTTGGAATGGAAATTGGGCCAAATGAAAGCTGAGGATCAGCTTCGGGCCCAGTGCCGTGGCTCTGTCAGACAGGTGCACATACAGATATGCCTGCATCAACTAACACAGGTTTGTATCTCATAAGTATAGATGTTTGATAGTGAAAATAATAAATGGAAATGATGGCATGTCCATCATCCGTTGCTCATTGCAAGCTATTTATAAAAGCACACAGCTGTAACACACAGAAGTACTCATCTTTCAAAAAGGCAGTTTTTCTGGTTTTACATGGCAGATATAAATTTGTTCACATTTAAACTCAAGTTCTGATATGAAATGGCCTTATTATCTACAAAAAAATTCATCTTTGTATTATAGGTTTATCAGGACAAAGTTATCAGTGCCTCTCTGAAATCTTAGTGTATACTAAAATTACATAAACTTATTCCAAGTATCTTAACCTGTTGTAACAAAATGAACTTATTTAGTTTTAAAATACAATCTACCTAGGAAAGAAAAAAAAAGAAAATCCATTCAAAATATTCCTGAAACCTAAAAAGAATTCTTTATATAATCTTATTGAAAGAGCACGTAACAAATTTTGTTGAAAAAGAAATATGTAATTTAAAAATGAAAAATTTGCATTTAGCTTCTCCAGTATTTTTGCTTTTAATAATCTTCCAAAAATGTCACCAGAATGCTAAGCTGCAAATCCCTTTGTTAAGCTGGTGCATATATAAGTGACAGAACAGTAAAGTAAAAGGTGTGGCACCCAGTGCTTCACATTCAGTCTCTCTCATTACTAACACTTACTTTATCAAACACTATTCCTTTACCAGACGATGATTCCTTTTTTGAGTAATAGCAATGGAGCTACAATTTTAGAGTGGCTTTTTCCCCTTTGGTGCAACTCTGGTCTCAGTGCATCATTTATATTCTTTTGCACTATGTATAATACAGTGTAACACAATTGGATTTACTTGTGCTAAACAGACAAACTCCTAACCTTTAATGTCAGCTGCATTAGCATATAATTTCATATCTATTTTCTCAGATTTATCATTTCACCTTTTACACTGCACAAAGCTAATGTAACTTCTGCTGATGCCACTGTAGACTGGTTAGGTTATTTTATTTCTAACCTTTGAGAAATGGCAATGTGCTCTTCAGAAGACCTAGAAAACTAAACTGAAATGAATGTGCTCAGTACTTTCCTCTTATTTCTTACTGTTGGGTTTTTTTCCCCCCCTTTACTGTTCTTTTTCATACTCCTTTCTTTCCCCATCCTGTTTTGGCTTTTTGGGGTTTTTTTGGGGGGTTTTTTTAATCCCTTTAGGAATTCTGGAGAAGAACAAATTAGTTAGAGAGTCAAATCACCAAATTGCTTGCTGGCTTCAATTATTTGTCAGCTGAAGGAAAGGCAAAGGTATTACACCAGACTTTAAAACATAATTTTTAAAGTAAGATCTTTTCAAATATGTGTTGCCCTACTGTTAGGCCAACTGTATCAGTGTTTCTCTTAAAGTATTGACATGGCTTGGAGTGATTTTCAATCTATACATGCCTTGAATATGTACGTTCATCCTGCCATCCTTTCTAAAAGACACAATCTATGTTGTGCCATGTGCGTTACCTGTGCTGTTAAATTCCTCTTTTTAATCACATTTGATTAGGTGCTGCATTTCTTTCACCAGTTTCCTCAAATTTCCCAGAACTGAAAAGAATTATTCTTTGTTTCCTCATTTTCTATCCTTGTTACACATTTCAAATTATTCCAGTCTAAAATGCTTGTTTCTTTCAACATTATTCTCATTTTCATTTGAAATATAAGGACAGCTCTAGAATGGACAGGATTCCTTAAGCAATCATCTGCAATCTCTTTTATTTACCAATTTTTTATCACAGCTCTGCTTTTGCACATTGAACTGTGGTAGAGGACAGTAAAGGAAGATAAATGGTTCTGTAATTAACTCTGTAACTTTGCTTGAGGCAGCTTATTGAGCTAATGAAATCCAAAATATTGGATAAATCAGATAAATGAAGGATGGGTTTTTGTTTGTTTTTGTCTTTTAAAGCTACACAGGAAAGGTGGATTTTGAATCATTTATTCATATGGTCTTATAGCAGAATGAATAGTGGTCACATGAATAAATACAAATACTTAATCTTTTTATCCATCTACTTTATAATGGGCACCTCAAGTGGCTTGGAGGTGTGATTAAGCCTTCTGCAGCAGGAGAAGGGTCTCTTCACTTATTCATCAACGAGGATTTAAAACTATTTCAGCCTTTATAAGAATATGGACTGGAAAACTAAGTTCTAAGCAAAGAACATATAAAGTGGAAGGGAAGACAGAAAGGAAATAAACAGCTTTTTATATGCAGCTCTTTCCTAGGTCGCTGCATCCTCAAATCCTTGCTGTCAGCTTTGGTTTTAGTCACTCAGTGGTTTTTCAGTTACAGGAGACTTTGTCCAACTCCCCCCAGCCCCTGTGAAGTTTTCCTGATCCCCTTCGAAGTCCATCTCCTCCCTCCTCCTCACTGGAGGCTGTCAGCATCCTTGCCTCAGCTGGAGATTCCAACTTTCCCAGCTGAGATTCCCCCGTTTGCTACACCCTGGCTCTTCCTCACCAGAGCAGGCTCCATAGCTCTCCCATGGGAAGTGCAATCTCCTGTCTCCTCCAGATGGTTCTGCCTCACCTGGTCACATTTTTTAGGAGGGTGCAACCTAAATCTGGGAATTAACTAAATCAGACATACCTCATGTTGGAATGGCATAAAAGAAATGAAAAGGGAAAATATCAGGGATGAGTGGTCTGACTGTGATAATAATCCAGAAAGCATTTCTCTATGAAGCCTCACAGCTGAGTGTGTTATGCTGCACAGAATTCTGAGCAGTCCAAAACATCAGTTTTTACTGTTTGAAGAAACAATAAAAAGATGGTTATATGACAATACAGTAATTTACAATCACTTCTTCATCTGTATGTTATCCCCTACTCATTTCATAACCCAATAGGAGAAACTTTACAAACACAGATAAAAAAACCATAATTCTACAGAATGTATAATTTTGACAATTGGACCAAATGACACCAAAATCCTTTTAAATACCTTTCACTTCTTTGTCGTTCTTGAACCATCTGATATCAGCTGCTGGCTTACTACCAGATGTCTTGCAAGTGAGCTGCATCCTCTCTCCCTCCATAACTGGTGAGGTAAATCCAGTAATTTGTGGCTTCTCAGGAACACCTACCAAGCAAACAAGAAAAATGTCTCTGATAGTGCCAGCTTCTGCCACGAATACACAACCAACTTAAAGTTCACTTCGTCATATGCTCTAAAGTCTGGAAACAGGATAATTAATTCTTTGTGCTTTGCCACTTAAACATTTTTCCTATTGTAAATTAACAATCAATCTGAATGGTAGTTGATTCTAAATAAATAAAGAAAGCAGGAATTACCTAATTTCTAAGAGAAACAGATTGCATTTTAATAAATACCTTATCTCCGTATATTCTGCATGCAGGTCTAGTCTGACTTGTTACAATATTTAAACTGCTCAGCACAGCAAGCAAGATGACAAAGCACATTAGAAGCACAGCTGTGAAAATTAAACATAACTGGCAACAAAAATCTGAACTGACCTAAGTTCAGAAAAGATGTTTATGCCTGAATAATGAAGACTTTAATACAAAATCCAGGGAAAGGGGACGATGAAAATAAATGCTGGAGTGGCTTTATCTTCAGAGAAGGCAAAACCAAAACACCAAGAGGTATAATCACAGCTCCAGTGGCTATGGAGAGTTCTTCAGCTGAATGCAAGTTCTTCAGAGGAGGTTATATGATTTGGACATACCATACACATAATATTACATTTGGAAATGGTTGTTTTTCAATGAACCATGGAAGATTAAAAAAAAACCCAACAAAACAAAACAATGAAAATTGGGAAAATTTTGATCACTACATACATAAATCCATTTAACTTATGAAGACACAAGAATAATTTATTTCAAAGTAATACTGATGACTGTAATTTAAAAATCTCAAAAAATGTCAGTTATAACCTGCACTTACAGTGCTTTTGTGCATTCATATTTGTGGCAAGATAAAGTGCTCAGTCATAGCAATTGATCCTGGGCCCTGTACTTCATAATTAATTTGGTTTTTCTATGTCTCTTTTCCAAAATTACAGATTATGTACATAAAAACAAAGCAGCAGTATCTACTGCATAGTACATCTCTTTAATAAATCTAGTCCTCTCTTTCAGGATGGAAAATGGTGTCTGTTACAATACCTTGACACTTAAATTTTCTAATCGACAGCAGAGCAGTCAATAAGGAGGTTATTAATACATAAAAGGATAGTTTATCTGATTAAAAGATGTAATACATTTCAATGGCAAATATCCCCTTCTCCAGCAGAAAATATTTTAAGAGTTTAAAATGTTACCCTGAAATAGGAAAGTACAAATAAAAAATGAAAAAAGGCAGGAATCTTAAACTGTGCAGCTTTCTCTCCTGGAAGGTAAGTAAATGACATTGGGAAAACCTCATTAAACTCTCCCCTAAAATGAAGGTAAAAATTAAAGGACTGTGAAAGACCAAGTGACTTCTGTTAATAAATATTGGCTAGATATTTTTGGGATATTCTTGTCTTTGTAAGTCCTTTCTTATTCTTTCTGCCACTTAAAAGGTTGAACTGGTGTACTCCTCAATTGTTTAGACCACGAAATGCCTCTCCACAGAAAGAAGATTAAGCATAGGCAGTTGCTATTCCAGAACGTTCTGCTTTGAGTGAGTACTTTTTGTCCTTAATGGCAAACTTGTGAAGATTTTTGTAAAATAGTCTCACAGGGACTGAAAGGGAGATGTATTTCATATCCTAAGCACAAAACCAATTCCCTGGCTGGATTAATGTGAATATTACTGCCACAGAGAATATCTTACATTAGTCCTATTAAATTCAACTGTCTGCCCATCCACATATAAAAATAAAACAAAAAGAAAGAAAGAGTCATGTTCAGGGACAGAAAAAAGAAAAAAAAAATAATCAATCTCTAAAATCATATAACCTCTTAGGTTCACAGGTGTGTTTCAATGAACTATAGCAATTTTGGCTGATTGGGCTACTGACATTCATAGAATCATATAAAGCTTCAAGCAGAAACTTTATTTCCTGGGCTTCACTTGAAATCTATTGCTGTTCTATACGTATCTATAACCTTTGGGGAAAACAGCAGAGCACTTAGAGGATAAAGCATAAAAGAAGCAGCAAATCCAGTGAAAATTTGCACTTTATAGACCAAAAAAAAAAAAAAAAAACCCAAAACCAAAAAGAAAGCAGAACGAGCCAAAGAAAAATGCACAGCTAAGGAAAAAATGATAAAGCTCTAAAGCCCGTTTTGATTTCATGCTTTCTGACTTTCTCCCCTTTGCCCTACCCAATAGATTGTCAGGAGATGAACACATGCACCTTCTTTGCACTCGTGGTGCTGGGGATGTAGAGGTTATGTCCGCTCGTTCCGTGGCGTTTGCGTGCTCCCTAATTCATTATCCTGCCTCGGTGCAAGCAGTACGAGGCACGTTATTTTTCAGCACAGCAATGTGAAACAATAAACATCAGGGGAAACTAGATCAGACATTTACATTTATCTTCTGCCAAGCCTTAGAAAAGTTTGCTCTTATCATAATTTGCCAGCGCCTGAGGAGTTTAACGCTTGCTTCTTTCTGCCCAGCTGTTGGTACTTACCGAGAACGGTGAGGAAAGCCTTGGAAGTTTTGACGGGCATGGTGAATAAAGAGCAGGTGTACTGCCCTTCGTCTGACAGCGACACGTCGCTGACACTGATGCTCAGCTCGTGCCACGACGCTCGCACCAGCTCGATTCTGTTGTCCCTCAGAGCTGAAAACCAAAACGAAACAGAACAATCCACGTTAAAGTCAAATCCAGCACTGGAACAAAGTGTGGGGTGTTGTACAAGAGGCTCGATGAAGGTTCCCAGAGAAATCAGGCGTGTGGACACAGTTGTCTGTGCAGAGCAGTTTGTTTTCTCTGTAGAATGAAGTATGAGAGTTGAGCAAGTTTTTGAGTGGTGTATTGAGTGACTAGTAGCATATATAAACCTACAAACTACAGGACTTGAATTACCTCTGGTTTCCTCTAAAAAAACCAAAATGACTGATTTCTGCCCCCTCACAACTTTGTTCAGTGCCTAAAATAAATCCTTCCCCAAACCAGCCTGTTTTTCATGTATTTATAGATGTTGAGAGTCCCGTGTCTAGCCTGCATGATTTTTCTCATGTCCATTACTACTCATATTGAACTGGAATATCAGAGTTCTCTAATTCTGTACATAAGTATTTCTTGTTACTAATAGACTGAAAGTTTCACTTATACATGCATGTGTAGTGCATTTAACCATTTGAGGTAATTGAGTATAGTGGCTTTCCTTTGATTATGAATAAACATACGATCTCTTTTGTTTGCATGAAAGCAATGAGGGAAAAGGAGCATGTAGATTCACTTAAATTCAAAATGTCACTTTAGTTAATGCTTTAAAACTTGAAGTATTTAAAAACCTATACTTAGATTAACCCCCATTTTCTATTGAAAAATCTGACAAGACATTCCCAAACATTCCATTTTTCTGCAGTAAAGTTGCATCCGCAATCTGCATATATCATCCAAGCCTTTCCACAGCATAGAAATACCAATATCATAAGTGAGCAAACACTTATGTAATTCTTCTAAGCAAACAATAAAAAGTCTCTAACTCAGGAAGTTTAGCTCTATACCTCTAGATCCAAAACTCTGCCCTGACAGTATTTGAAACTTCAGTGAGTCAAGCCTCTGAAAGTCAAAAGTAAAATGGGACTGTGAGGTTTATCAAGACAGTTACACTTGTATTTGTGAGAAGAATCAAGATGTTCAAGTCCCTAATGCTGTTCCCTCTTGCCTCTTTCTAAACTCTCCGAAGACTCTTAGATTTGTCAAGTATCTCTCTTCCAATGATAAAAATAAATAAAAATGTTTTACTGTGGTTCTTTTGCTACTAATCCTAGATGTTTCTGCCCAATTGCCATCCAAGTTGATCCACAAAGATTAACAGCAAAATAAGAAGATACAGCAAAGATTCAGCAAAAATGTCACTTGAATTTGTTTTCTTCTAAGGCTGCCATTTAGGTTTGTTTTCATCAGAAAATTTCAGATGAATTTACTGATTATTTCAGGGTAGGCCAGCTAAAGCTCAGCTTCCTCTCTGCAGAGTCTGAATGCAGCAGCTTCAGCAGCCCTAACATACAGGCAGGCCATGAACTTCTTCAAGGCACATCAAAGGGACTGAGGTTGTGTGTAATGGACACATTCCAAACAGGACTGAGATGTTGTCTGGCCAACCACAACAAGAAAAAAAACCCAATTATGTACTTCATAATATCAAATCTATATAATGATGAGAAAAGGCGTAATGTTAAACCAAACAGGCAAGTGAACCAGAAGCTACAAACTGCAAAGGTGACAGAACAGCTGAGAAAAACAAGCTCAGTGAAACAAAAAAAGCAAATAAAGCAAGCATCTACCAACCCCAAACAGCAGGCAAAGCTGATCACCGTGGCTTTAGCAGCCAAAACTCCTCACAACAGTGAAGCTGTTGCTATCTTTGAGGAAGTAGATGGGGACTCAGAATTCCTTTCTCAGCTTGTCAATTCTAGTCAGATGCAAATGAGCAGACATAAGAATGGAAGGTTATTTCATATAACTGAGCTTCCAAAAA
>WEKY01047197.1:36045-63904 GCA_013390045.1 Picathartes gymnocephalus
AAAAATTTATTCAAGTGCTCC
The DNA here is from genome assembly GCA_013390045.1 of Picathartes gymnocephalus. NCBI lineage: Eukaryota > Metazoa > Chordata > Aves > Passeriformes > Picathartidae > Picathartes > Picathartes gymnocephalus. Next base: position 36,067 of record WEKY01047197.1, read on the forward strand.
CAAGTGGTTTGATCACCACCACACCCAGTTATATAATTTGGCAACAGCATAAAAAATATTAAAACAAAACAAACAAAAAAACCCCTCAACAATAAAAAACCTCTCAGCACTCCATAATTTGGAAGTGGTGATTTTTTCCTCCCCTTAATATGAGATTATTTTACAAAACAATGCGCTATATCATCTTACATAGTATTTTAGATTGTTATCGTTTTCAGTTGTTACTGCCTCATGATAAAGACTCATGTATCTGCTGAAATATTTTCCTACAGATGGGACAATGTGTAGAATTTCATGCAGTAATGAATTCCAGTACAGCACAACTAGCCTACAGATGATGCCAACAGCACATCATTTTGATCCTACAATTGAAATACAAACTGTTTCCATCAACTACATTCCTCCTGCTCACTTCCTCCCCTCCACACCTTTTTTAACCTTTGTACAATATAAAAACCCCAGCTCAGTCAATTTTCTGGAAAGCTGGTAAAAACAACCGCTGGTCAAGGGATGAGATCAGATGTTCCATGTTTCATTACAGAATGGATTTTTATTGAAAGAACAGCAAGAAAGTTTTGTAATGGAAATACCAGCATAGCCTTTGCAATAACTGCTGCAAATAGCACCAACCTGATACTCATTTGCAGGAAAGATGTTTGTCAGAAGCATTTTTATAAGTGCTGGGTCTAAAGACAAATATCTCTTCCATCATTTTCAGAGTATTTGTAAGTTTCCTGTCTACACAGATGACAGGAAAACCAAATTTTACTGCTATGGCTTAGACAAGGTGAGCACTTACACAGAGACTTTTAGAATCTTATTTTCAAATTGTATTCCTGTAACTGTTTCGATATCCTCATCTATTTAGAAATACACCAGTTTCTCTTTGTGAAATTGATAGCTGTGATGGAAACCAGAACAGGTTTGTTTCCATTCTCTGTCTTAGGTGTATTTTGCTAAAAGGGTGATAGAAACAACAGCAACACTGCAGAAGGAAGAGTAATTCTAGCAACCCATGATATCCAGGCATTGTGAGTGAGTGGAGCAGGGTCTTGCTCATGACAAAAAATCTTGCCAAGCCTGGCCGATGGAGCAAAGCAGCCCACAGAGCCTGGACAGAAGGCAGCTACTGAAGGTACCAAGAGGCAAGCAGCTCCCCCATAGTAGTTCAAATAAAGTCCCATAAAGTAAAATACAAAATTTTCCCTCATATTTAATTAGCACCTGAACACAAATAAGTAGAAAACTGCTCTTTTTGAACATTATTTGGAAACTCTTTCTTTTTTCCATTTCTCTTTGTTAGAAGCCAAGCAAACCTTTCCAGCCTCTTCCTGGGGATTTTAACCTACACTGCTGAATCATTACCCTATCCATAGTTTGCATACCTATAGAGATCCTAGAAAAAGGGTAAATAAACAGAATATTTATTTGACTTCTTGGAAATACGCATATGCCAAAAGCAGTAACAGAGAATACCAGCACTGGCATCTCTTTGCTGGATTCTTATGCTGCAAGCCCTTTGAAACACATAAAATGCAACAAGAAATATAATTACATAGTAAATTCCAACATGCCCTAGGTACATTATTTCAGTTTTCTGTAATTCCCAGGCACATATGATGTAGTTAATTTGCAAGGCATGAAATAATTATGCATAAAACACTTGTTCCTAAGCAGACACACTTCATTTATTTTACCTGTCATTCTCTTTTCCTGTGGAAAAGATTTCCTTTCAGAATGTTCTCTGACACAGAAACAAGCAACCTTGATAATTTGTATACTTGATGTAATTATGAGTAAGAGATATAGTAATGTATTTCAGCTGCATTAATTACTAATTATTGACACTCATGCCCATCACAATAAACAGGCCCCTTGTTCACAATCAAAAAAAGCTGTACTTTATTTTTTGAAAAAATAATAATATAATGATCACATGTTACCATAGAGAAATCCTGCAACAGGAATTATATCAGAGAGACAAAAGAACCTTAGAAATTTGCAGAAATGGAAAAAAAAAAAAATCCACATTTCATACAGTGAAGAAAAGGCAGTTGGACCTGTTAGATGTAGTACCCACACAGAAGCATCTCTAATGTAATTTCATCTAAAATGACCAAATCTTTGCGGGACTTTTTAATCACATATTTGAATAATGGGGGAAAAAAACCAAACAACAAAATCCCCAAATTCTCTAGAGTAATTTGCTGATATTTTGAGAATACTAACTTGTCATATGCTGCCATCCTGGGATTCACTCAAGAAAATTTTCTTCCTTATGTTGGAGCTTTTTCCTTTCTCATGAGAATAACATAACCATTAGTTGGAACCAGAAGGATTTCTGATGCTCTACAGGTCACGCTAAACTCCCAGGATTCTAATACTTATGAAACTGAAACCATCTCTCTGATTTTCAAATTCCAGCCTTCTGAATGCAGTAGCATCATCTGAAATAGATTCAAAGGGATTTATGTTGTGTTTCTGGATATACTTGAGAAGGCCCTTTTCCTTTGCTCCAAATAAATACAATATACCAAGAACCCCATAGGATGATCTACAGAACTTACTTGCAGCTGTGCATCAACCACCATCACCAGAGCAAGAAAAAGAGAGATAGAACGGGAATAAATGGAACAAACCAAAGTAGTATCGTTATTCTGTGTCTTCTAAACCTTTGTATTTCTTTTCAAAACATTCATATTTCCTTTAAAAGAAGAAGGACTGATACACAAATCTGATATTCTATTCATGCCTAATCCATCTAGTCAGTACTTTCATGGTATCTGAATTCCTAAGATTTTAAAACTTCTCAGTTGTTTTTCATCTGGAAAGAAAATCCATTACCTTCCTTTTTCATTTCCAGTCATGCAATTTAATTACTTTCATGCCAGTACACAAGGGTGGCAGTGTGGATATTTAGTAATCCCATGTTTTCTATTCCTAATTCTGCAGGTGCTGAGGCCGTTTTTACCTCTCAGTGGAGGCTGTTCCTACCTGACCACAGCACTGCATCTGTGAAACCATCACTTTTTTCCCCTGGGACAGAAGTCCTCAAACTGAGTCTAACTTCAGATGTAATGCTAATGTAGAGGGAAAAGAATGAGGGGTTTCTATGCATCCTATTAAAATTGGCTGACACACGTGCCATTAAAGCACGTGTCCTTTAAAGGTGGCATCGTTTATAAGTAAAATCAGTGGAAATCACATAACCTGAAGGTCACAACACTGCGGAGGAATCTTTGGCTAATTGGCTGTGGAACAGTCTGACCAATTTGCAGATGCATGAGGGCTTTTCCCCCATTAGGAAAATGATTAGTAGCACAGATGAGTTCAAACAGACATTCTAAACAGTTTCTTTCCCAGTTTTCTGTGAGTTGGATGCTGTGAATACTGCAACATCACTGAACTTTTAAAGCCATTCATGTACTTAAATTCAGGGTATCACTGAGTTTCATAAAAGGTGCTACGTAAGGGTTTCAAAAGGAAAGAACTACCTAACAATCTTTGGAGGCAGGTTTCACTTGCATTCCAGTGCATTTCTAAAGTATTTGGTGATCAAAAGGAAGAAACAATGAGGTCAATAGGAATAAACTATTTGTCCTAGGCTGACTGTATGATGCTTTTATCCCCATTTTGTCTGTTTAGCCCAGAAATAAGTTTTGCACCTTTCAGACAGGATCTGAGAGCAAAAGGGGTAGAAGGAGAAGCAAGCTGTGGAACATCTGAGGCAGTTGTTTTCAAAACATAGAGATAACACCTTCAGCATTCCTGCTCCTGGACTCTGGGTTGTCTGCACAGACAGCGGAGAGCTCTCCTTGGTTTTTTCCCTCTTTTGCTTTTTGGCTAGTTTTTACTTTTAATTAGCTGAGGCCGAAGGTTTTTTTTTGGACTGTTCTGCTGTTGTTCGATCCGGGGACACCAGGACCATCGCCCGGAGAGGGGGGGCTCCCCCCAAGCGGCACTGCAGCCGGGACGCCGGGCCCGAGCCTCGGAGAGAGAGAGAGAGACTGAGAGGAAAACCACAGACACACCCACAGAAAAAACTTTTTTTCTAGGTTTGCCATCTCTTCAAAACGGCGAGAGGTTTTGTTGTGTAGAGTTGTTCATTCTTTATACTTGAGGGCGTTTTGTTTGTTAAATAGATAGTTTTTTCCACTTTTCTCCAAAGAGCTCTATTTCCCGAACCAGCTGGGGGGAGGGGTGGCTTGGATCTGCTTTTCTGAAGGAACCCCCTGCGGAGGTTTCCTCCCAGATTTGCCCTAAACTAAGACACTATTCCTACCTCTAATCATCTGACCATCTTCTATCGCATGCTGTGAATTGCAGTCTATTAAGGAAAGACTAGATTGTTTTCAGCTGAGATACGCTGCTGCAATATTTGATTAGCTTATTTAGAGAGCAATTTTCAACAGCAAGCTGCTTCCTCCTTTTTAAATTTTTCAGAATTTTCGCATGTTGCATAATGCATCTGCCAAAGCCATGCAGCAAACTCCCCTCATCAGGAGAGGTGCTGACAGCCTCACTAAGAGAGGCATCTCCTCTGTGCTTGCCTTGAAAAGGCCAAAGCACTGGGGACCCAGAACCTGTCTGTACAACCTTATCTATTATTTATCAGGGTGTACAGCCTCAGACGCTTATGAGGAAAACCCAAACAGAAAGGTAATTTCTTCAGTGAAAAAAACATCCACGCTCTGTTTCCTGCAATCTGGATAAAACAAAAAAGAGTTTAAGGTGACTTACCAAGACTTATGATCTTGAACACAGCTGCTAAGTGAGGTTTCACCAACTGTTTTGCCAATGGACAAAGGAAGGCCAGGATGACTACACGCCCTTCGTGGATGCAATAAAGAAAGAAAACTTTCCTGCATGGCAGATTTTCTGCACTGAGCTACATCTTCTCTCACAATTGTGTTCTGTGTTTGCTTCTTTTGTTTTCAGAGCACTCAAGAAATGTGGCAATATGCAAAAGGAGAGGAAGAACTTGCCTTCTAGGGTGTTTATAATGCCTGTTTCTGGTACTAAAGAAGCAGTGAACTTATGTTCTTATACTTTGAGAATCATAAGGATGACATTTATTGTCTGGGAAGATCCAAGGGCTGACTGTCTTTCACATAAGAAATTTAAGTTTCAAATCCTTGCAAAACATACAGTTTTTGAACTATGAAGATGCTTTACTGTTTTACTGTGTCAAAACAATATTTAACTGTACCTCCAAATAATAAAACAAAAATCAGATTAGTCAGGATGAAACATCGTCTTACAAGGTCTGTTCATCTGGTTCCCTCTTCAGTGGGGAATTACAAGATTTCCTATTATCCTAATGCAACTGGACATGTGCCACAGCACAGTAGCCTAAAAATATTTTAAAATCATATTTCTCAGATATGCAGCTGCAAAAATTAAAATTGCAAAATGATCTGGCAAGGTTAGAGATGGGCAGAATTAAAATAAATGAGATTCAATAGATAAAAGTAATTGGTAATCTTATGTACCAAGTTGGAGATGAATGTTTTGAAAACAGTAATGCAGGAAAGGAGCCCTGAGGATTACAGAAGAAATTATTTAACTATATGTTCAAATACAGCACCACTCTACAAAGATGAATCCTATTCTGGGTTGTACTGATCCTTGCAATTACAGTAAAAGAAAATGCTACAACATTCCAAAATAGCATACATCACACTGTGCCATGTATTGTAAATTACAGACAGAAACAGTCTCTCAGTTGGGAAGATAATTTCTGAAGGTCTACTGATGGAATACTGCTGCAAAACCATTACTAAGAAAATGAAAATAATACAATGGAGAGCTGTAATAACTTCACACTTACCTAAGGAAAGACTAAGAAAAATTGGATTTTTTTTTTTTCTATAATATTGGGGATAATAGTGAAAAAATGAAACATTGTTTCATGTTAAATGGGACTTCATTGTATGTGAGAAATGTTAGCTAATGACTTTATTCAAGTAGAAGTGATAAATAAATACTAATTCTCTTGCAAACTAAAACAAAGTTACACAGATTTCAAGGTTTGGTCTTCTGTGAAGATGAGAGCAGGTAATTTTTCCTCATGCTACTGATGTTGTTGCTAATCATTGTGTTACAGTACATAAAGATTCCTGAAAAAGGCAGAGTTAAGCTTATGTAGGTATTAAAAACTGTCTGGCCAAACAGCACAGAGCTCTACCAAAGCCATCAGTGTGTTTTAAAGAGGATCACTTGTACAATACTCTTTTTCCTTGTCAAGAGACTGCTCTTTACAGTCACTGCTGATGACCTTCATGCACGGGCTTTAGTCAGCTTTGAATGAAAGGAGTCCTAAAGGACAGGGAGCACAGAATAACTCTGCCAGATTTTACACTTTTAGCACTGTTGCACAACCACTGACCTGCCCAAATGCAATATATTTTTTGTGTGTGTCTGCAGCTGACCATGGCTCGAGGAAGCTGCAGAGCTGGGTTTCCCTGACCTTGCAGATGGTGACATTACAGTTCTGCCCATTCACTAGCTAAGCTTAATGATCCCATGACACTGGAAGTGTCTTTAGCGGCAAGAATGAGTGTTAATCATGGTAGAGTCATGTTTATGGTACTGCTTCATACTCCGGGGAAAGTCAGTCTTCTAATTTCTGAAGAGTTCAGTCCTGTTCATACGTAGTATTTCAGAAGAATATGGAAAGACTTTCTCATTTATTGATGTTCTAAAAGAGATTTCTCTCTACCTGAGAACAGCTATAAGATGCCCCTGCTCTTTCTGCACTTCTTGGTCACGTAGATACAGAAATGAACACCATCCTTCCTGTAGCAGATGGCTACGTTGGCTACAGATGCCAGCACAGGAATACTCATTCTTCCTAACTACATTAAGCAGTCAGACTCCCTAAACTCCTGCTGCAGCCAGTGGAGCAAGTTAGCTTCCTCCAGAGGCCAATTAAGAACAGGTCACTGCATTGAAAACATTACAGAACCTGGACAAAAGAGCCAAGAAATCATCAACGATTGATGAATGTATCTGCAATCAACCTAGAAATTGATCCCAGTACCAATGAAGAATCAAAACCTAATGCACACATCAATACTGAAGATATTAGTGCTGTTAGGGATGGCTCGCAGGTCTCACTGTGGAGGGAACTGAAACATGGAACAAAGTGTCAGGAGAGATCTGAGATGAGTCTAGTGCAATTCCAGGGAGGATTCCCAGAAAGCTCTTTGATGGCTGCAACATCATTTATGATAGAGCCCTTAAAGTTTTATGATGTCTCTCATACAGCCCAGCAGCAGGCAATCTGCCTCTCCGCCACAAGCACACAGACGCTCCCTCTTTCGTGGGATTTGTCTTAGTTTTCCAGATGCAGATGTGCTGTGAAGGAACCTGTTAGTGAGAAATGGTGTCAGAAACAGAGAATTAAAGGATTGGAGCATCTCATACAAGTTGAGGCTAAGAGACTTGGGATTGTTTAGCATGAAGAAGCAGAAAATCCTGAAGTTAATCAAAATTCAAAGGAAAAAAAAATGGCAGCAGATGTGAACTCTAATTTTCATAGGAAGTTAGTCTAAAACAGAGAACCAAGCTGGACTAGATGACCTCCAGAAGCCCTTTCCAATGTGAAATATTCTGGGATCTTGTTATTCTGGATGTTTTTGGGGCAAAGAACCTGCATATCACAAAATTCAGAAATGTGACCAATCCTGAAGTGCCAACTAAAAACCCTTTGGTAGCTATACACAAAGATTAATTTTTCTTTAGCTTTTCCTAAGCATCTTTCTCCCTCATGGAGGATGTAGATTTGAGTCCCTCTGAAGAAGAGGCTGCCAGTATCTTCTCTCTATAGTCAATGGAAAAAAAACCAAACCAAACCAAAACAAACAACCAAAAACAAAAGAGAGAAAGATAAAAAATAACTTTTCTAGGCTAAATTTAGTTTTTGTAAATGCACTTCTTTTGTGTCCATATTCCAAGAATATGGCGACACAAGTGCAGCATTAAAATATTTGGACTCCATGATGGTGGCCAGACACATTCACCAAGTACTAGAGAATATTATTTAGAAAACTCAAACAAACACTTGACATATGATGGCATACCAAGTACTGATAGATGCACAGAATAAAAAACTCTACTGTGAATAAATGCATTATTTAACTAACAGTAGATAGTGACAATAATAGATATAAGTAATCATCCTACCACTGGTACCATTTTTCCATAAGATAAGATCTATAGATCTTACTATAAGATCTGACTTTTTTTGGGCCATTCACATACACCAGATATATCTGAGTATACTAGAAGAAACTTGTCCATGCTTAACATGTATGTCTAGACAAAAAGCAGCTGAATGCATCCTGACATTTCCAATTAAACACTTATTGAAGGCATTTCCTTTTTTTAAGAGTTGGGGGAAAATGGTTGTTGGTTCTTTCCTCTTGTTTCTTTGCTGTTTCTTTTGCAGTTCAAATTGTAGCAAGAGGTAAAGGACAAAAGACATTAATTTGAAAAAATAAATATAGAGGGTAACAACCATGTACAGCTAGAGAATGCTACTAACTCTTCCCACTTGCAACAATTAATTATTATTATTGGTTCTCACACTGCACTTTGCTTAATTGGTACAGTTTGAAGACTCACTAAGAAACCACCATAATCTGTCCTCAGTTTACTACCTATGGTGGATAGATTTGCACATCATGACTGTCGTATGAAAGGAAGCATTTAATAATTAAAAATTGCAAGGCGTTCTTCCAATAGCGATCGATTTTTGTGGCTATTTCTAGTAGACAGTGAATCTCTTATTGTTGCAGACAGGGTTGAACAAGAATTTCTGAGTTTACTGTGTCCTACTGAATTGTATGTGGCGGATCAAGAGTGCCTTCCAAGGCACAAGCAAAGGAGGTGCTTGGCCTTCAGGGCTGGGGATGTCCTTCTTGGGCTTTTCAACCAAGTGCCCACCAAAGGACATTGATTGCCGTGGATAGTTGGATAATGACATATTCAGAGCATCAGGAGTAATACAGAGTAACAATCTACAACACTGCATGCATGAATGTTTTTGGTGTCTGAGTTATAATATTCCATTTTTAACGATGATGTGTCCTTGGTTCCTCCTTCTCTCTCATTACTCCAGAGCTAATTTGTTTAACTCCTTCCTACCTAGCATTCAGCTACTTTTTGCCCTTCTCCAGGCATAATATCTAAGACCTCTCTTTTTGAAAGTATTTAGAGAAATAAACCTGTTGTCTGCATATGGACATCTTTCCCATCTTACTCAACTCCTGGTATAATCAACAGCTCTGGAAAAATTCCAGATATCAAGTCCACTTCCTGTGGTACACAATGATATTTTAACACTACCTCTGTCAATAAAAGCAGCATTTTCTGTTTTTCACTTTGTTTGCAAACTCAGTTTGCCAAGTTTGATGCTTTCCTCACATCCTTTTCTTTCCCTTCTTTTATCACAGTATATCCAAATTCTCCAATAAAATTTAAATAAAATTTTATATTCAATTATTTTCCCCATCACAGCCTTTAGTATACTTAATATACATTTATTTTCCAACAGAAAACATTTGTCCTGCCTCTCTGATCACATCCTTTGCTTATTTTTTCACTCCTCTTACTCTTTATCATTCCTTTTCTTTGAAATCTTTCCTAATTGCACACATAGGTGGGTCTTGCCAATCTTTGGGATAAGCTGTCCTTTACTCCAGTTTTTGCTCCATCTAATCTCCTCTTCTTCTCCTCATCAATCTTTAGTTAATAAAAAAAACCCTCTTGGAATCCCTATTAGTAACACTTTTCCTATTTTTTGTAAATAATTTTATTTCCTCTGTGTGTTAGACAGGTTCTCTATAAGAATGAGGCCACTGAGAAAAAAAAATGAGAATGAGTTAAACCAATTACATATACAGTATACATCAGGAATATTGATCAGCAACTCTTTAAATGGGAAGAGTACATTAAATTAACTTATTACTTTATATTTCCAAATATAAACTCCCAAGTACATTTTTATCTTTCCTGCAGCAGAAGTTCAAAAAGGTAACAATTGTAAATTTAAATTACTTTACACCTGTCAGGATCCTGAGCTGTGTTAGGAGGAGCATCGCCAGCAGCTCCAAGGGGATGGTCTCCGCAGTCTCCTCAGCACTGGTGAGATCACACCTGAAGAGCTGTGCCCAGCTCTGGGCTCACCCAGTGGAACAGAGACAGGGTCGTACTGGAGCAGGGCCATAAAGGCAAGGGACTGCAACATCAATCATATTGGTGGGTTGCCCCTGAGTGCCAGGTGCCCACCAAAGCCACTCGACCACTCCCCTCCTCAACTGGACAGAGCAGAGAAAATATAATTAAAGGCTCGTGGGTCAGGATAAGGACAGGGAGAGATCGCTCAGCAGTTCCTGTCATGGGCAAAACTGTTGACTTGGCAAAATTAATTTAATTTAGTACCATTAATTTGAGTAGCATAATAAGAACTCAAATCAAATATTAAAACACCTATCTTCCAACCCTCCCTTCTTTCCAGGCTTGATCTTACTCCCAATTTTCTCTTAAATCCTCTTTGCCAGCAGCACAAAGGGACAGAGAATGGGGGCTGTGTTGAGTTCATCACTCAGTGTTTGTGCTGCTGCTTCCTCCTCATTGGGAGGGCTCCTCACACTCTTCTGCTCCAGCATTGGAGACAGTCCTCCACAAACTTAAAACTTAATCACAGAAAGAACTCTGGTACGGTACTTTATGGCACAGGATCCCAGAAAAGGTGTAAAGTCTCCAGCTTTGCATGCTCAAAATCTGACTGGACGTGGTCTGGGACAACCTGCCCTGGCTGATCCAGCTTGAGCAGGGCAGTTGGACTGCGTGATTTCCAGAGGTTCCTTCCAACCACAGCTATTCTAGGATCCTCTGATTCATACAGCTTTTACCTGTATCAGAATATTACAGAAAAATAAAACAAACAAACAAAAAGTTCTCAGGCATTGCTCTCCACCCTTTTGGCTTTTAAATTGCTTTCGTATAATTAAAAACTGATACCCTGCAGAGTGCTCTGCTGAACTGTAATATAGAAAACTGTTTGAAGACTATCCATCCATAGAAATAAGTCTTACCTGGTATAGGGTAAATGTTGACAGATTAATGGGATTGCCTCTGGAATTGAGTGCTGTTCTGGGGAGGCCCTCTCTTTTTCCAGAATAAAAAAAGAATTAAAACCATTTGATTGAATCAGTGAAAATCTTCCCAGTTACAACAGTAGAAAGGGAGAAGGTGAAGAAAATGGAGCCTGATATTTGTCTGAGTACACACAGGTGAGCTCCAAGATCCTGTTCTTGGGGGTTGACATCTGGTCTGAGCTGCTTTCGCCACTTGTAGCAAAAGCACTTGTAGCTTGTTTGCACAAGCTTGAGCCTCTCAAGAAAATCTCTGTATCAACATGGAATTACAGCATCATGGACAGAAATAACAACCACCAGAGTTTTGGAAGCTCTGGCAACTTAGAACTTCAAATGCTGACTTACTGAATACATTTTTGAACCCTCTATGCTTGATAGACAAGAATCATGCTGAATCATTTTTGTTTCCAAGAGGTCCATTCTGAGATCAGGAGAAGAAAAATTGCATCATACAGAACTTACTAACGCTTGCTTAAAAAGCTGAATTAAAAAAACCCCAAACAATAACTTTTTGGAAAATGCACAGACCAAATTTCTCCAGTGCTTCCTAAATTTTAAGCTTAGCACATTAACATTTGTCTAGTTGAATCCTAGAAAGTATAACCAACCAGTGATAGATCAGAATAAAAAAATCCACCACCACTGCCAGCAAGAAAAAAAAAAAAATTATCAAGCCATTCTAGAACAGAGAACTATAATCCTATAAATTTAAGAATAGCAACAGATTTAACTTGCCATATGGATTAACACTAACTCAAAGGCAATGTAAAGTTGTGTAGGAGACCATAGGGAGGTTCCTACTGCAAAATCTCGATCATGAGCTTTACACCAATAATTAGAAGAGTCTGCAACCAGGTTTATCTCCAGGGGATAAAGACAAAATTTTGTCCTCATGTGCAAATCTGTCTTTTAATTCTGCCAGCAGACAGAAAACAGTAAGTGGCTTAAAGCCAAAAAAAAGGGGCAAAAAACACCTTTGTCTCCCCCAATAGCACTTTAGAGGCTAAAGTTCCTTGGAGACTGCTTAAATCCAAAGGAAAGGAAAGGGAGGGGGAAAGACTGTGGGACTACTTGAGGATCTAGCCCAGGTGAATCTATCTAGATCCAAGACAGACAGCTACAAATGAGCCAAGATGAAACATTTCTGACTGCAACAGACAAAGTAGCATGGGAACGATGATTACACTTCTCTGCAAAGGGGATTGCGGTAGCCAGCTTCTCTGAATGTAGGCACTGATCACCCATTTTAAAATTAAAGTTATATTGTTCCCTGTGAAAATGAAATCAAGGACTCGACTCTGATCCCCCCCATTACTGAACAAATCAGGTAATGTAAATCAAGTATCATCTTGTAAGGTGATCTCTCCTGGAATAAATTTGACAGCAGAGACAGACGTGTCAAAAAGCCACTACAACAATACCTAGGAGGCTCACTGGCGCTCTGAACCATCATTTGGTCTCTGATCTTTCTGGCAATTTATTAAGGAATAGCACCTAGCTCTAGCTGGGTATGAACCTAACACAAAAAAAAAAAAAACTACAGCAAACATCAGAAACATGAATCCTTGTGCCTAAGGAAAACCTTTGGGCACTGCTGAAATCCTTCAATTATGCAATGACAGGTACCGAGCTGAGTTTCTGAGCTCGAGTCTCTCAGAAGGTAGAAACGCCTCCAAGCAACTGCCTGAATCCTCCTGGATCATTTAACTGGATGGGGAGGGCAGGATAGATCCTGTTTCTGCATCAGGCCGATTCTTAAACAAAATGTTGTTCCACTGGCTTTACCCAGGAGCTCACCCACCAGGCATCCCCAGAATTACATGCTGGATCTGCTCTGGCAAACTGTGATTGTCCCAAACATGCCTATTCACTGTCTCCCCCAGAGGCCTGGGTGGAGAGCCCTACTCAGAACAGGCAGATTCCAGAATTTTCACCTCACTCAACCATCTATTTGCATGCCATCACTGCTGGACTTTGGGGCATTTGCCATTAAAAGTCTCCTTTGAAACCGTCCTACTTTATGTGAACACAGACATCACACGTATAAATATAAATACATATGAATTGAAGGAAAGATTTAAATGTTGTTTTTCCGTGCTTCCTACCTGCTAGCTCAACATTTTTTTCTCATCGCTACTGTGAATATTTGCAGTGGCATAGGCTTTGGTAAGAAAATGGTGTGAGCAAAATCCACTAAGAATGCACAAGGCCCAGATGGTTATGACATTCTCTGAGAAGATTGGTGGAAAAAAGGTTGTCTTATTGGCTTGCATTAGAGACTGTGACAGCTAAAAATTGTTCCCTTCCTTCCCTGACTGATCCAGCTATCTGGCTACCAGCTAGACCGAGCAGCCTTTTCTCTGTGTCTTTGTTTCAGCATGAGGAAGATCTGACCTGCCTTCCTTGCCACTTTTAGAGAAAAGTGGAGTCCCAAGAAGCTCTGAAAAGAATCATTTAGGCTGAAGTTGCTTGTCCAGGTTTTACTGCCCCTCATTTGGACTTCATAATGTTCAGTTTATGTGTGTTCTGCTTCAGCTTGCTGTCTTTAGGGTTCTCCACTCCTAATTTTTCTTTCTTTTTCCAGACATTTCTCATAGAGATTGAAAAAGTAATCTGAGGTAGACATTTCCTATAGACACATCTGCTGCTCTGTGGAACTATACTATGGCTTCCCTTATGAGGAAAATCTGTATTTTTCATTAAATGAACATATTACAAAGTCATTAACAAAAGCCAAATGTTGACTCTTTAACCTCCCATCACACCTATTTCACTGTTTTCAGAAGCCAAACACTGCCAAGATTCTCTTTTATTTCATCCATAAATCCATTAATGCAATTAAAGGTAGGTACTGGGCACAAGTTATCAATGTACAGTGCTGAAACCTACAGAGTTCACAACAATTATATATAATAAACTTTCCTAAATAAAGCTAAAAAAAAAAAAAAATCGAAGAGTCCTTGTCGCTTGTAATATTAATGCAATTAATGTTTGAATATGTGAGTTATGAAAAGGTTCTGCACAAACCAGAACTGATGGAGTGCAGAAGATGCTTGTTTTTCTAATTTCTACCTTGCTGTACGGGAAAAGAAAGGGTGACATTTCCACAGTTGAAGTTGAAAACACCTCTCCTCTGAAAAATGGATTCTGGTAACATCAACAATATACAATCTATACAGGGTATGTGTATCAACTGAGGGGGAAAAAAAAATGAGGAAAACAATCGTTAAGACAAACAGCAGACTAAACTAAACCTGACAGGCTTGAGTGATGACATAATACCCTCTTACTCTGTGATGGTGACACAAAAATGCCAAAGGACACAAAGCTGTCAGTCTTGTTGTTTATCTTCTATCTAAGACTAATAAAAGGAGGTTGGAGACTGACAGAACAGACACAGGGACAGTCCCAGGCATTCAGTTTGTACTCTGAAAAATGTATTGATGGATTTAGGGGAGGCTTATTTGTTATTGCCTTTTTCTGCATTACCTTTGTGAGCTCCCACAAACTTTTGATATAGTTTTTTTTTTAAGCTATCATTATTTTTTCAAATCCATGTTTAGTAGTTATATTGGCTGGTATTGCAATGTCCTAGTAATTTATAAGCAGCATCAGCTTCTGGACAATTGTCCAACTCAGTTGAAAACCAAACTAAGCCTTGCATGGCCCCTTAGGTAGCATCATGGTGAATAATGGAATATTATAAAACAAATCTATTTTTAGCTGTCTCAGAAAACAAAGCCTAAATGCATCCTGCCACATCAGCTCCTAACTACTAAAAATGGTAAGTGACACAGGTCTCTGTAGAGCACAACACCGAAGCAGCACCATTTAATTGTAGCACATAAATCTTGTAAGGCAGGTAAAACTACAAAGAGAGAGAACAAGGGACAATCCACACAGTGAAGTGCTGGTGAAAAAAAGTGACTTTTCTGGTTTTTGCCCCATTTACTTTGTAAGAAACAACTCGTAGAAAATGCTCTGAGATGAACCAAGTGTCTTTCAGAGTTCTGCAGAATAACTCAAGGGGAAAGGAAGTCTGCTGTCTCTGTGTAGGAGACAGCATTTGCAAAATCTTCCCACACAAGGATGCAAGGCCAGTGAAACTCAAATTACTCCTCTTTATTACTCAAGAACACCATACAATTGAAGAAGGGACCCTACAAAGCCACAATGTCTTGCAACTCATTCCTTTCTCTGGAGGGGTTGCACAGATCTATACGGGCAAGGTACATCTTTAAGACTTGCAAGTGATATTTTCTCTTCTAAACATAGGGCCTTTAATTCCTGACTGACTCCACCTCTCATACAGAAATAACACTGAGAGGCACAGTCCTGAGGAGTGAGCAATCTGTGTATCTCCCACTGAGGCTGGCCTGCTGAATGTGCTCCTGAGAAACACAGGATCTGCTTCTACTCTGGTTCCTGGTTTGTGGTTTGACCTTGTCTGGAGTCACTTTTGCCTCACTGAGCCCATGATTTCTAAACCCGTGCAGTCACAGTGACTATTCCTTCCATCTAACATTGTAAAGTGCTGCAAAGTGTTACTAGGGAAAAGGCAAGGTAACCTAAAAAGGTAGAGATTCAGCTCTCATTCCAGAATGGACTAGGAAACGTTCCTTTATTGACACAGAAACACAAATTGACCGAGTTTTAACAGCTCTGTTCACCTCTTAGCTGCTGAGTGCTGGGGCAGCAGCAACAAGAACAGGAAGTAAGTGTTTGCCTGGAACAGCTGAACTGAACAGGCATTTTAAAACACTTTTAAGTCCCACTGCTTTATGGGACTTGCTTACCACTGTGGCATTTGAGATGGATGCAGTTCCAGTCTCCTCACTGCCTACAAACCGGTGCATCCTCCTCGCCCTTATTTCCGTGATTTTGACTGATGATGTCCTTATTTTACAACATCCAACAAATCATTTTGCTTTAAGGTTGTGCTTTAGCACTATACTTAACACTGCCCAACATAAGCAGAACAATTGATAAAGTGAAGGACTATCAAAAAACTCCCCTCTCTTTCCTGTACTACCCCTGCATCACAATGCAGTTATATATATTACAATGAGACGTGTGTCAGCGTGCACCACTGAGCTACAGGCACATTATTGCAGCTGATGAAGTTATTTCTTCTCTCTGGCACCACATCACAGCACCTGAAAACCCCCAAAGCTCAGAAATGCACGCCCTATGATGTCTTACTACTTCAGTAAAGTACAAAACCTGTCTAGCCACTGAACTTGGCAGCAGGTAGCTCCTCCTCCATCCCTTTGTCCTGCATTCCACTCACATGTTTCTGGTTGACAACAGAGGTTTTTATTGTCATTTCAGGTGCAGGAATCTGCTGAAGTTTCAGCCATCTTGTCTTCCTTGGGACAGGGCAAGAGGAAAATAAGTGAATAAAATACCTGAGTGCAATAGAGGGGTTTTTAATTGACTGAAGTGTGCATTAGCTGAACTGCTTCTTCGTACTGTAGCATAGTTATTAACCTTCTTAAAGAGATCAGCGGCTCTTACAAGCACATCCTCAGAAATTTAATAGCGAGACCTCTGCCTTTTAACACAATTTGTCCTTATTTTGTCTGCATTTTTTTCAGAAAATAGGTACTTCTTGTTATTCTAATTAGTGTAACAAAAAACCTTCTGGTAACACATTTCAGTCTCCTGTATTTAAAGCAGTAACATGATGCACTATCATTTAAACGTACAGCCACAAAACAAGTTTACTTGTTGTCTACTTTTCTCTCTGTGCCACTCTCCACAGTGAAACTAAGCAACAATTAAATTAATGCATTTAAATGAACCTGTGGTTTCAAGGGCAGCCTAAAAATACTGCTAGATAGCCTGAAAGCACAATGTTCTTTACAGCCTGATGTCAGCCTCCTGTCAAAGTAGCTTTATTCCGACTATGAAAGAACGTGATCTTGACCAAAATAACAATGAAGGGAATCACTCAGTCAGAACTACTGAGATGTAATTTCTGATCCAACACATTCCTCATCATAAACAGATTCTCAGATGACATTGGATCAGTTAAGTTTCTAGCTCAAAACTTTATGTGCTTTGTAGCTCAAAATTTTAAGTGCTTTGCTAAAGTAACATTGACAACGTTTACAGCGTCAAATGGAAATTCCACTCACAGATATGAGCAATATATAAATAAACACTAGTACTGGGAAGAAAATAGCACTAAACTGGACTAAAAGGCTTTGAGAAAAATGAGACATGAAAAAATGCCTAGGAGACAGGAATTTCACATGTTTATGTCAGAACTTATACCAATCTCTTAAGTCTATGTTAAACCTTGGTTTTACCTTCTACTCCTGTTTCAGAAAAGCAGACAATGTTTAACTAGCAGTCCAAGATATATTGAGTCCATTAATACAGAGAAGAGGAAAGAGCTAAAGAAAGCATGATTCCTTGTCATAATCAAAAAAAAAAAAAATAAGTGACATTCTGTTCCTGGGAAGAGATAATATAGCATAAGGCTCTCATGGGCAAAACAAATTTGACCTGGGGAAATTAATTTATTCCCAATCAAATAGTCTGAGAATGTGTTTATTTAAAATCAAGTAAATTAGCAACACCAGACTTAAAGTAGAAAAAAAAAAAAAATCATAGCATCAACCATCTCAGAGCCCTACAACTTTTCTCACAGGGTAAAAAAACACAACAGCAACAAAAAACAAACAAACAAACCTCATCAAACAAACAAACAATAATAAAAACCCCTTCATAATTTAGGATATTAGAAGGGCTGGTAGACCTGTATTTTTTCAAAGAAAAACTGAGAGCAGTTTCCACAGCCTGGAGCTCCTTGGGTAAAATCTAGACACCTCTATTCCATTTTTCCATGGCCTGTGCCTGAATACAACTACAAACTGCAATTGCCAGAGGTTTGCATGGTGTTGTTGAACCAGAACAACCCTCTGCAACAGCCATCCTCTGCCCCTTAGCCACAGAAGCAACAGCTCATATATGCACAGTCACAGAGAAGAGTTTCCTTCTTTGTTTGGCCATACCTGGCATCTGAAATGCCCAATATGGTGAGAGGGAAGCACTTGGGAAAGAGTTTATTCCTGTGGCCTGTCTTTGCAGGTACCATCTCAGGGTCCCCTGTGGATGCCCAGGAACACCACACACTGCAAATGTGGAATATCACTGGGTGGAGCAGAGTGCCACTGCATGGGGCTGGACTAAAAGAGAAAGCCAGGCTAAGCTGTACCCAGAAGTGAAGGGGAAACAGGATTTAATGCACAGTAAAAATGTGTTTCTACATACAAATGTACTTCTTGGTGGTTATGGCTCGAGTTAATGACCTTTTGAACAGCCTCAAACTTAGGTGTCACAAAGAGCGCATTAGATATAATAAGGAACAGCAGTACAGTCAAAGCTGGTTCTGCAGTGCAAAATGTAGTACCACGAGAGGAATATCAGAGCCAGCATGACACTAATTGCAGGGTGCAGTGATATCTGATGCCAGTCCAGCTGTGTTAGCAGAACTCAGCAAGAGCAATGTGAGCACAGTGATGTGGTTATACCACACCAAGGACCTGTGCTGGCATTTCTGCACAGTCCTGCTCTTGGCTGCATATCTCAGTTGGTATCTCGGCCTCCTGACTGACATACGGATATTTTTCAAGGCTTTTTGCAAGGCTTTTATTTCACTAACACACCAATGCTGTAAGTCACTGTGGGAAATTTCCAAGTTTTTTTCCTATTTACTGAGTTGAATTTGATTTTACTGGCACATTGATTGCTGAAAAAAAAAAAAAAAAACCACAAGACCGAGACCTGTTTTATTCTTGTAACTAATTATGTGTAACCTTCATGTTAAAGAAACCTTTTATCCTTCAGATACTGTACTATGCCATTACAAAGTGGATAATAATTGTCCAGCAGGACTAGCAAGACTGCATTAGAATTCACAGTAACGATTTACAGGACCATTAATTGCCTAAATATTTGATCAGTCTCTATCATTCATCTATTGCAATATTTATTTTAGATTTAAGTAGTTTTCCTATGCTCATTATCCCAGCAAATCATATTGGGAATAGTTCTTCAAATAAGTTTTTAGAGCATAGAATAAAAAGTGACTCTTAAGTCTATAACCAGACAGATAAAGCAGAAATTATTTTCCATTTTTCATTGCAAGGTGATGTTTTTGCTAATCAGACCACCTGAGCCAATGCACCATAAAAGATCGTTTGGCACAGAGAATATACATCACAGATAAGCTTAATTACTTTGCAAAGGGGAAATAAAACTGCTCTGTGAAATAGCAGACAGGTCTCATATTGACCTGACATGAGCAGACAGAACTGATTGCTACTATTCTGCAGCTCAGACACGGTTGTTTTACAAAAGCTCTGCCAGGCATAGTTACCCTCTGTAGCAGAACCAGTTTTTTCACTTTTTACTCCACACTGCTGGATCTGGGCTCTAAGGGGGTTCTATAGGGCTCAGTGTTAGACCAAGGTCTCTTCGACATCTTCGATAATGTCCTGGATGCAGGACTCACAGGAATACTAAGTTTGCCAACAACTCTAAATTGGAAGGAGTTGTCAACTCCCTCGAGGGCAGAGAGACCTTGATAAATTAGAGATGAGTGATCACCAACAGCATGAAGCTTAACAAGGGCAAGGGCCAGATTATGCACCTGGAACAGGACAATCTTTGCTGTGTGTATCCCGGGGAATGAGAGGCTGGAGAGCAGGGCCATGGGAAGGACCCTGGGGGTCCTGGTCAATGGTAAATGGAATATGAGCCAGCAGTGCCCTGGCAGCCAGGAGGGACATCCCTGTCCTGGGGGCACCAGGCCCAGCATCGCCAGCCGGGCAAGGGAGGGGATTGTCCTGCTCTGCCCTGGGCTGGAACAGCCTCACCTCCAGTCCTGGGGACAGTTTTGGGGGCCACAATATAAAAAAGCCATGGAGCTGTTACAGAGTGTCCAAAGGAGGCCACAAGGATGGTGAAGGGACTGGAGGGGGAAGCCTTATGAGGAACAGCTGAGGCCACTTGTTCTGTTCAGCCTGGAAAAGAGGAGACCGAGGGGAGGAGACCTCACTGTGTCTTCAACATCCTCATGAGGGGAAGAGGAGGGGCAGGTACCGATCTCTTCACTCTGTGACCAGTGACAGGACCCAAGGGAATGGCATGAACCTGAGTCAGGGGAGGATTAGGTTGGATATTGGGAAAAGGTTCTTCACCCAGAGGGTGGTTGGGCACTGGAACAGGCTCCCCAGTCATCACAGCACCAAGCCTGACAGAGTTCAAGGGCTGTTTGGACAGCACTCCCAGGCACGTGGTGTGACTCTTGGGGAGCCCTGTGCAGGGCCACGAGTTGGACTTGATGACTCTGATGGGTCCCTTCCAACCCAGGATATCCTATTATTCTATGACCTGGTGGAAGAGTAGGATCAGTGAGAGCCCTCTAAACTGACACTAAAGATTTACAACGAAAACACTCTTTCAGTCAAAGACAATCTGTCACTATTACTCACACCACGAAGCATTTTAATCAGCAGGAAGCCCTGCTGCAATCAATTACCAGGCAACTCCTGCCTGTGGGAGCCTTTGGTCCAAGCATGTCAGAGTTTGACTGGGAGGGACACCTTCACTCACCCCCTGCTCCCAAAGGGAGAATTTCAGCATAACACGTATCCTCAAGGATTCAGGGCTCAAGCAGCAGATCCTTGGGCATACGAGCCCCACGGTGGGGAGCTTTGTGCAGGATTTTCCCTTTTGTATCCTAAGGTAGCCCAACTCACAGAGCAGCAGAAACAGGCCATGTTTGCTTAGAAATTATAGTTATGGGAGCCTGCACAGCTCTTCATTGAAGGGCCGAGATTGGGTTCTCCTTTTTTGAGCCAAATGGAAGGGAAAAGCACACTAATGGGACTGCAGCATTTTTACTGAGGTTAGGATAAGGGCACAGTTTTAATGAATTGCTATTAGATTAACTGATGGATCAAGAGAACTTGCAAGAACTGCCTAGTTTTCATCTGAGATGGAGACCCTGCAGGATGCAAATGTGCTGGGCCACTGAGGAGGACAGTGCTTAGGAGAAAAACCATCATAAACATGACATTATCATTCAAACTCCAAGGTGCAGTAGACATGCAATCTCTAAGATAGATATATAAATACATAAAAAAACCCTCAAGTACTTGTAGGTGTGCTCAAAACAACTTTTTTTTTTTTTCTTGAAGTTACAATCATGACTTCCCTAGCTCACATTAAGTATTGGTAGCACTGATTTTGCAAGAAATATTCTTCAAAACACATCTCAAGGGTATACTAGACTATATTACTTTCATTGAATAGGAAGTTAGTGACATAAAATCCTTCATCAATAATCTTAGAATAGTCCTGTTCTATTCCAAAGCAATTTATGCTGCTCAAAAGCTTTCGAGGCACTTTCTGTCCTTGAATAATGATGTCTCTTCTTTTACTTTGCTCTCTGTGGCTGGCACGCCATTTTAGATTTGATAAATCAAGCCCTAAAAATTTTATGATTATTCCAGTTGTTTCAAGCCTCCTTTCCACACACTATTTTCCTGTCTTATGTTTTCATTCTCTTTTCCTTTCTTATGTCGCTGTACTTCATAAATGCACTTTGTTTTACAGAGTTTTGCCAGCCTGGTTTTTATTCTGCCTCTTTATTATGATATTCTGCTGCTTTTATTCCCTTTGTTTTCCCTTTATCTAGTCTCTTGTCTCTGTACTGTTACAGTGTGCTGAAGTGCACAGTAGGAGTGAAACAACCATGCATTTTAAGGAGGGTGTCTGAATTTAGAAGGGCAAGGATTCGACCCTGATTTGGGCTTTTTTTTTTTTTTTTTCTGTAGTAACAAGGGAATTACTCAATTGTGCTTTCGGTTTAATTACACTACTATTTTACCTTAGCCTCTCCTTTTAATAACCATTGAAAGGTTTGTAAAATGGTGGTGGCAAAGACAGCGATGGCCATGGCTTTCACACCATTTAAGTACACTGCAAACTGCTATTTGATCGCACTAGAGTGACAAGCACATTCAGAGAAAAGATAACACAAAGGGAACTAAATAGTAAATAACTGCATGTTTTCTGGGACGCTTGCATTAAACACATTTGAAAAGCACATAACCCATCATGGCTCAGATTCTTTTTCTCCTCATATTTTCATGTCTTCTTTTTGCCTTTATTTCCATAATTATGTTTAAAATAAAAATCCATGGAAATACGCTTTAACAACTAAAATAGTCTAACAACTAACCATGTAGAATTTAAGGTGCCTTATTTCAGATGTCAATAAAAAATTTCTTCTGGTATGACACAGGAAAGAGATGAAGCAATGAATTCAGAGCAACGCTGCCTGCAGGAGATACAGACACAGTGACTGCACGGCAAGGGAAGATGCCCAGTCTCCTCCTCTATATAAGAATAAGTGTCTGGTAGGCCTGTGATAATGCTGAATTTGTTCTTTAGACCTTTAGTTACCTTAAAAAATTGCTTTCCTAAACCCACATAATTTTCAGAATTTGTGAAAGCCAACAATTTCCTAATTGGCAACAAGGACAGGAGCAAATAATTTCATGGCAGGTAATTCAAGGAACCTTTATGCACTCCTGGTTTTCTCCCATTTGTTTTTTGATTTTGGTTTTGCTTTTTTTTTTTTTTTCCCCCCCAGTCCATCCTTCCCCCTGCAAACATATTTCTGTTCTAAACATGAAAGAAAAGTGTGTATGTGGAACTGACCCCATGAGTAGAAGACTGAGTGGCAAATAATTCACTTCTGTCTGACTGTGATTTCATACTTATAAATAAAGTAGCAGAGCTTTGTTCTGTGTTTCTTTTTTTAATAACACCATCTCAGAGGGACAATTCTACAATCCATATTTAATATATGAAATAATGAAAAAAATAGTTTACTAATCAGTTTATGGAACCATTTCCTTTTGCTTTTTGACTGAAGGTTCTCAACTCTGACCTCCATTTCTAATGATAATTATTTTGCTAATGCTATGAATCCATAGTTCCATTAGAGTGCAAAATAACTGTGGGAGGTAAAGTCCCAGTTCTCTCTTGCACTTAATAATTTTCTTCAGTCTTTTCTGTTACTCTCAAAATGTTATGAAAATTGACAAGTTTGCTATTTCTGATGATACTTATACTAGTAATCTAATTACTTTTTCCTGTTCTGTGACTGTTATGCAATTATATTATGCCAAGAAAACAGCATGTTCTGTCAAATTGTTCTTTTTGTTTCTTTGAGAAGGTTTAGTACATTAAAAATAAGAGAAAAAGCATTCTCTGTGACAAAGCCATAGAGAAACTGCCAGCATTTTTTTTTTTATATTTATAAAACCCTTACTAATTAATGAGACCTTCAATTTACTGGAAGATATTGAGTGCATGAAAATAAAACCTTACATCACAATGCACAATCTCTGAGATGTTCCCTGCCAATCATATCAGATTTTTCTGATAGACTCAATCAAGCACAATTTAATCAGAACTAAATTAAATGCCCTCCATTAGAATAAAAATGCACATTTGATTCTTATTCATTCTCATCATATTTCTAGTTTCCACAACTGTATAAAGATTAAGGAGCCCAGTGATGCATTTTCAGCTGATCCTTTGGTCTGTTCTCCTAAAAACCCAACAGACAAGACACCTTGTGTGCTAATGGATGCCCTTCTGGCTGATGACACTGGGACTGTATGGAATGACAAGCTGATAACATCTCTTCCACTCTAGCTATGAGTCAGTTCCTTGTTTTAGCTAACCATAGCTAAAATGAGAGCCATTTTCTGGGATGAACTACATCTTTAGGCTAAATAAGAATAGAAGTTTTCCTAAATAAGAGAAATTAGTTTGGCAAGAGAAAAACACCAGATGATGCTGTGTGGGTAAATTTCAAATTTAAACTGAATAAAACACAGGGAAACTATTTCCAAAAAAAAAAAAAATAGAAAAATCTTGAACCAGAAAGGAGAAAACCTTCAGTGAAGAAAGAGATTAATTATATTATATATTAATATCTAAATGTCATATTTTTGCAGGCAAACTCTTCAGGCTCACCAAACCTGAGCCACCATCCCTGGAAGTGTTCAACAAATGACTGGAGGTGGCACTTAGTGCAATAGTCTGGTTGACAAGGTGGTGATTAGTCAAAGTTGGACTTGATGATCCTTGAGGTCTTTTCCAACCTAAATTATTCCATGGTGATGTTTTTGTCTTTGTCCAGCCTCAGCTAACAAAAAAATTAGCCTAAGATTATCCAAAAAAACTACTCAATACATGACACCTCTTCCTTGTGCCTAAGGCTCTTAAAGTAAGACATCACCAAACCAACAGTGTAATCCATGAAAATAAGGTGGAGCTGAAAATCAAGACTGTAATTCTCTCAGATAAAATATGCAGTTGCCTCAGGTCACAGAGGATATGGTCACAGCAATCTGCACTGGGCTATTACAAGTGTTTATTAAAAAAAAAAAAAAACCAAAAAAAAAACAACAAAGAGGGGCATCCTCAGATGTGATTAAAGAAAACACTGGAATTGCAGAACACTGAATGAAGTGCTGTCCTCTAAAATCATTTTGTGATGAGCCAGCCTTGATTCATTCCATGTCAGCAAAACCTGTCAAATGAATGACACACTTGGGCATCGAGCATTCATGCTTCACACTGCCAAAGGAAAGAAGATGAAAAGGTCCATCTCCATACACTCAACCCTTTCCCTAATGGTTTACCTAATGGTAAGTATTATGCATCGAGCAGATGGGAGAATTGAAACAGAGGTGACATTTGATGCATATGTTAGCATCTCCTCATTCTTTCGTATGAAGTGCTCCAACAAGGCAGGGAAAGAAAGAATGAATGATTTTCATTTTCCCTAAATTTAATTCCTATGTGAGAAATCTCCTTTCATACAAGTACTTTAAAGGAACAGCTGATTTGCTTGGGAATACCATGAGGGTTGCAATGAAAAGCTCACAGTAACTTTCACAGCTTCCCTTCAACAAGTCATTTGGATGTTTGGTCCTCAAAACCTTTTCCTAGGTATGATCCAAGACCCAGGAATTCATAACACCCCACTGATGCAAAATCTATGGAAGGCTTGCTACTGTCCCATAATCTGTGTAACAGCACTGTTTTACTGCACTGAGAATTGCAAAGCATGGGCATGTGACTTCTGGGTATTTATAACAACCTTGGCCCCTATTTTTGCTATTAACAATTGTTACAAGGAAAAAAATGTAAGTATTTGAACTCATCATTTTCTCCTTAGCCTTTACAAAAATTAGGATAGCTACTGCAGATTGGCTTCTGAAGTAATGAAAGACATGTGCTCTTTTATACTGCTTCTTTTCACATAGATGAGGAGAGTTAAGCTGTTCATCACTTACCACTGCAGTGGGCTAGTATTTAATGGCTTATTTCTCTGAGGCAATGAGTAGGCAATTTTACACAAATACTTTCTACCTCACATGCTCTGCCATACACAGCCCTGTTCTCTTTGAATGTATCAATCAGTCACTTTATATGTATTTCCCTACAAAAGGTGGGTAAATCCTGAATATCTTGCTTGGTTTAACTCCTGCTGTGAAGTGCCTCACCTGTTCTTCCCAACAGGGCATAAAGGTATAAATCCTGTCTTTCCAGCTCCAGGCAGGCTGACCTCAGGTGGCTGCTGGACCCCACAGGGAACACTTGGATAATGTCACAAGGATTGTGCCTGTTCATGAAATGGAGAGGGGCTGGCAGCCTTTTGTTCTTGGAAATTACAGTCTGATTGTGCAAAAAACAATAAAAAGCAATTCTGTTAACTTGCCCTTGAGCCAGCACAGAGTTTGCCAAATTTTGTTATGGATGCCAGCTATTCTAAAACTATGCCTCGAAGACTTGAGGCACACATTTCAGAAGTAGTTTAAAGAGGTGCCAGTATCATGCTGATCCAGAATAAATTATTTTTCACTCTCCTGTTAGCCAGTCTCCCTCACCAGAGATATTCAAGGACTCTCTGGACACAATCCTGTGCAATGTGCTCTGGGATGACCCTGCTTGATCAAAGAGGTTGGACCAGAAGACCTGTTCTGATCCATTCCAACCTGACCCATTTTGTGATTCTGGGGACTTTGAGAAGTGGATAAAAGAGTTAGATATTTACAGATCTATTTTTGAAAAGCAGGGAGAGGAGTTCTTTTTGCATTTGCAATTTCTGTGTTGCTGTTTCAGTGCTTCCTAAGAAGGTAGAACACCTGGATTCATGTATGATCCAACTGGATTTTTTTTTTTCTGTATAACTGTACCTCTATCCAAATTTTGGATATGCAGATGTTAAAAGCACCTTAATTTCTGTACAAAGGATAAATGAGGATAAATTACTAAAGTAATGGAGGGAACTATATAAAATATTACTATTTTATCTGTATTTAGAAGCAAAAATATCCATTATGACAATGGTTACTATATTTTAAAGTCATAATGAGTCACGCAGGTTTTATTAATGCTTAACATAAAATTTTTTAAATTCATCACAAAAAGTAAAGTACTTCTTCCTGAGTGCTCCAGGGATCCATATTTTCAGCTGAAGTACATGAGGACCATTCAGAGAACAGACAGAATGAAGCTTTGGAAAAGCCTATGGAATAGTCTTCCCTTTTAATCTCAGCTGGGAAGCAGATGTTTTAAAAGCCATTTAATGGTAGAGGATAAGGTCCAAGCCAGCTGTGCCAGTTTTTCTAAGCACATCATGCAAACACTTGCTCATATGGATGATATCTTTTTATCACTGTAAGAACATTAAAATGGGCACATAAACTTGAAATATTAAAGTTCTAGAAAAAGCCATTCCCCAGGATGATAAATGAGTAACAAAATCCTTCAGAGCCTCGGGGCAATAGTCTTATGTCACTGTTAAATTTCTACTTTTAGTGCGTGTTAATCTTGAAAGCAACAACAGTAACCACGTTTATGAAAAAATAACTTAATAAAGGTGGAACAACCTATAAACAACATTCAGTAAAGCTAAGTAATATTATGACAACAAATTCAAATTTGAATTGTAAATTATCAAATATTCTTTGTGAGTTATACTACTTTTTTACTTAATTAAGATTCAGTAAAAAAATCTTAAGGAAATGCATATTGTAAGAAAGGAAAATGGTCCATATAATCATGAAGCTTTTATTCACTTAAAATATTACTGAATATAAAAAAAAATTATCCTGTTCATATGATTTAGTGGAAAAATAGAACAGTGACTCAGTAGACAAGCAAAGCTTTATCATCTGTACACTGTTGACACAAAATTTGAATCAGGATTTTGTAAGGGGAAATGGATAAGAAGATGAGATGAAGTTTCTTTTGACACTTCTATAAAAAGAAGTTCAGAGGCAAAAAATGCATACACTTGACTGTATTCTGTCCTTATTTGAGCTGACATTTTAGGGAAATTCAGAATTCAAGAACTGCAATCGAAAATGGGCCAGGATTATATAAACTAAGTTCTCAGGGCTAGGGTATTAACATGTAATCCTATTGATTTTGGTGGGTACAACTTGCCTTGGAACTACCTGATGAGCTACCTAAATAATTATTAAATATTAGAATTTAACTACAAAATTTTGAGGTACCTACAGTGTCATTTGAGCATCCTCATTTTCTAAAAAAAAAAAAAA
>WEKY01047197.1:63940-80411 GCA_013390045.1 Picathartes gymnocephalus
AAATCCACTCTTGACTTTTGGAATTGTATTTAAAATATTGACATTATTTAAATTATTAAAATGAATACACTGTAAGATACATTTTAAAACAGTATAGTTTAATAAAAAACAAAATGAAACATAAAACTGTAAAGTTAATACCTAACATGACCTGTATAGTTCACGTAACAACTGTTGATACCAATCACAGAAACTTCAAAATGGCAATGAAATATAAGGCAATAAGGATTTTCACATTCAAATAACTGCTGTCCATAGTAAATGAGAAAAATACTGTGATTAAACAGTTTATAAGCTCAGGAAAAAACTTGAACTGAGTCCTACAGTGTGGCATGAAACTTAAGCAATTCTCTAAATTCTCAATTTCAATCCACTTCCAATTTTGAGATAGTTCACCATCTATGAGTCTTGTCATGGGGAAGAACAAACTATTGTGTGGTTTCCTTTTTATGAATGGCTGATACAATGAAAAGATGGCAGCAAGAACATCTGTAAAGAAAACAAATTCTGAACTTTCTCAATATCCATCAGACTGCAAATATGACAATAAACTGGATATTTAAAATGTAGCCCCGGGCATGAAGATTTCATTATCACATATTTAAAGGTAATCAAATGTTACTGGCAATCAGTTTAAGAATATTGAAAGTTCAGTTAAAGAGAAAGGTGAGTCTCTCTAAACCACTTAGGAAAGAAACCCTTTCTGTGCTTAAAACTTTTGGAGAAAGAAACCCTTTTTAGTTGCAGATTTTACTTGTGGAGTTCAACAAGATCATAATCTACTTACAGTAGCTTTTAACAGTTTCTGTTTTGATTATCATTTTATCAGAGACAATACTTTCCATTGTGGCAGCATATAAAACAACATACGATGGGGGAAAAAAGTACTGAAAAGGACCCACAGATGATAATGTGAGTGGGTTTATCAGAAGTTTATTAAATGTTTTTTGCAGTAGAAAATATTGTTTTATGCATGTGGCATTCTAGCATCTCCAACTAGTCCACGTTACTCTTCAAGCCAAATCCAAAACCATAATCCTCATAATGACTTGATTTGTTGGGAATGACTGTAATAGAAACAATTCCTTTATGTTCTGCTGGCACTGGCAGACCAAATATTGAAACTTGAGGGAGAAAACTTTCTTAAAAATCCTGCTGTACTTAATTTCTTTTTCGGTGAGAATTTGCACGCTTTTCAATATCAGATACTGCTTGTCATCCATGCTGATGCAACACACGTAACTAAGAATTAATGCTGCTCCTTGTTTCTGGCTGCTCTGTGTATCCAAAGCTTCTCAACTCCTTTATCTTATTCAGAGTTCTCTTAAAATTCAAACCTGTAACATTTCTTACCTGATGAAGAAGGGAATTTGGCAGCATAAGAAGGAAACACACACAACACGTGTTTGAGTTCGTGGAACTGTCATCTCCTATGGATACATTTTCTAGAATGAATGAATTCATTCACGAATGAATCCCATAAAGAGCAGCTGAAGATATCAGGTGTTTGAATCCTAATATCTGGGAAGCCACTGAAGTTTAATCAGTTCCTGACCATGGACACAGCTACATTATACCATGTCATACTCAACCTCCGTTTTAGGGGAAGGATGGAAGGTTATCACCAGAGCTCTTTAGAATGGGTGTATATATATAAAAAATTAAGAAAGAGCAACACTTTGGTGAAAGTTGCAGAACTACAAGCAATCACAGATTGCAACCCTGAAAATGTAAACTTCAGGAACTGGCCTGAGGCTGGGAATTGCTGCTTCCACAGTTTTGACTGAATGAGCTATCATTTGACCCTAAAGCACCTGTCCAGCCAAAGCAAGTCAGAGAGTGGATGGCAACAGCTATTTCAGCAGTATTCGCAGAGACAAGAACACGCCAAGAGTCAATAGTGAAAGTAATAAAAAAAGGATAAACTTTCCATTACAAATAAAAACCAGAAAAAACCTTTCTGATCCTGTTTGTACAAGAAATTGTGTATAATGCCAAAGCTTAGAAGTGGAGGGGGAAAAAATAAACTCCACACATTATGACTGCTCAAAAGAAGAAAGGATGCCATGATAAACCCTAGAAACAGCCTTCAGAAAAATAAGCACATCTTTGTGTTAATACTTTTGCCACTGTATTTACAGTTTCTTTGAGCATTTCTTATCTCAAGTTATTACCCATCTCAAAAGCATGAGAGAAAAAAAAAAAAGCACACTTACCTAGAAAACCAACTACTAAAAAGTTCTTTCAAAAATATATTTGAAATTATATAATAAGGAATTACTCCTCTCTTCTTGGCTTTTATCGTTACTTAATGATGCATTGTTGGAATCGAGTGCTCAGTGCAAACTTCATGCGAAAGCTTTTGAACCTGCTGATGGCCTGACAATAGGAAAATTCTAAATTTTTAATTTTACAAGTAAAAAGTCTCAAAGAGCTAGGGTTTTAAGCCATGGTTTGGTATTTCAGGGATGACAATATTAGGAATTTGTGAAGAATGCTGTATTGTCTTTCTAAGCACATCATGAATATATGTACAACTTGCAAGTAACACAAACAAGAGAACTCCCTAGACCACTGCCTTGCCACTTTTTACCCTACTTGGGGTTATTTTTGCAAAACACCACAAATAACTATCCCCAAATATAAAAATATACATCTTCAGCATTCAGCTACTGTTTGATTTGTTTCCATCAAACAGCAGGTTAGCCTATAACCACCTTACTTGCTTGTGACCTGAAAATTTCTTTTTACTTTGGGAAAATACTTGCTTATAGCCAGATCTACAGTGCCTTTGGAAAAGGAAACATTGGTCCAAAATATGTATAGAAAGAAGAAAAATCTCTGATATCCAATCAGCTGTGACCTTTAGCATCTGCTGCAAAATCACAGGAAGCATTGCAATAAACAACTTTATCAAACTGCTGCATTAAAATTGCTATAAATTATTTACTCAATTTCATTAACAAAAGGGAATTTCTGTGACATAGCCAAAATACCTCTGAGGAAAAGACAGCATGCTGTGTCTGGTCACGGGGCAACTGAGCTCATTTAACACAGGAGGAGAAAACAGTGGAAAGAAAATGAAAAGTGCCGTGACTGAGCCTGGAAACCTGACTGACTGAAAGTGATCACATTTCAAAAAGGTTGTGACAGAGAAACCATCATTAAGCAATTCTGCTGTGGCATCAGGACACATTAGGAGCCTGGAATTCGAATTCTGAGCGGAATTTTAAACACAGAGTACTTTTTTTTTTTTTTAATTTTATTTTATTTACAGATCTATTGTGAATTTTCTCCTACATCTACTGGTCAGCTAACTCTGGAAGCTTCTACACTGCTATCAAGCACTGTGAGGTCACTCCCACACATCTGATTACTCCCTGACTTGATTCATAGCAGTTGTGAGACACATATTGAAAACTCCTGTGAACAAGCCATTCATTTCTAACAGAACCCTGCAACAAAATAGTCTTGGACTCTGGATGCTAGAAACAGCCAACTAAGTTTTCTTGTAATAGTATGACTTCCAGAATTCCAGTCCTGCACTTTAAATATTGGGTCTTGTTGGTACTGTTCAGAATAAGACAGCAATTTAAACACTGGCGCTAATTTCATGTGCGATGTTGCTAAGGGAAAGACTGAGATGGAAACTCAAATTCACAAGGAGAAAAGCTTACCTGTAAAGCCTCATATGTGTAATAAAGACCCTGTCCTCTCTGCAACTACATAAACTCTGAAAGAACCTTCACACAGAAGAAAAGCCATATTATTACATTTGCTGTGGGTTATCCAATATATTTACACACCTTTCACTTGAATAACACAAAGCAGTCTCAAAGCCAGTTGCTAGGAAAATAACAATTACTACTAGCTCTGGTTGTTACATGATACCTAAACCCACATCTTTAATTTAGAGTCACTGTACAGTCACAGAGATGAAGATGCCCTGCCCTCAAAGGTGTAATATGAGGGAAGGCAGAGAAAGAAGGGACATTTAAATCCTCCAAGGCACAGGCATCATACAGAAGCTGAAAAAGATTGACAGCCATAATGCAAAAGTGCTTTGTTAAATTAACAAAACAAAAACCCCATCTGACCATCTCCCTAGACTTCCAGAGAGGCAAGGGTTCCTCTCTCTCTGCCTAGTCCCCATCCCCAAGCTGAAAATACAGAAAAAAGCTTGTGAAAAATCCTGAACATTCATTTCCTCTAAACCACAATTTTATGAGGGACAGATGCAAAGAGCACTTGTTACTGAAAACAGACAATATTTTTCTTAAATAAGTGATCAAAGCCCTCAAACTCTCTTATCTGATGGTCAAGGATATTTTCTGCGTAATTAGAAATGTAAATTTGGAAGCTTTTAGATGGAAGATGGCATTGAATATAAAATTATCAAAGTAGGATTTGTTTTAAAGCTTATTCATGCTTGAACCAGAGTAATGCTGCAGAAATATGGCTAAACATTACTATTGCCTTCATTAAAAAAAAAAAAAAAGGTGAGACATGAATACCTCCATCCATCCTAAAGCGGATGATAATCCATCTTATTTACCAAAGGCTACATAAGAAAATTTTGATTGAAAGACAAATCAAAACCACATTTCATGAATCCTAACCCAATACTTTAAGCATAAAAATAATTTTTTTCTGTAATTACCAGTTTTCCCTCAGAGAGTTTCTGCCCTCACAGTGTCTGACAAGTCATTGTGCTACTGATACCTAAAGTACTACAAAGTGATTTAAGATGAGTTTTTTTTCTTTCTGAATATGTTATTTTAGATGTTCTGAGCTCCACTGAAGCCATCCATGTTCCTTCTTCATTCCCCAGTTCTCTACCCAGATAAGGCTTCTGACTCCCTCTTCTCTTTGAAATCCCCACCTTCTTCTACAGAAAGAAGCAGCCTAAATCTCACCTCCTGACATTGTTTGAGGACCATTTGGACATTCACTACCCAAAATCTTGAGTCCTACAGACATCCTCAGTGAAACTGTGCAAAAGTGAAGAGCGCAACAAGGAGTACAGAGACTTCCAGGTGATGTGAGATTTAAAAGGCAATCTTTAAAATGGGTTAAATTGAGTTTGGTGAGAACCAAACTTCATCCATAAAGTGATTAATAGAAAAAACTAGAGAATGCCAAGAGTCTAAATCCAAGTCTGTGCGTTTGAGCTTAAATTCCTTAGAATTAGAACATTAGGGAGTTGATAGTTCTCATGAAGTATCCTACCAGTCTCCACCAAACACAGCCTTCCAAAAGCACCTGATTATATTTAAATTATTATAACATGAGCCTATCACTGGCACAAGTTAGGGAAGCAGTTCACTTGCAGGTTTAATTTGATATCATTCCTTTCCTTGAGTTGTTTAGAATACACAACTTGAAGTTTGCAGCATGACCTGGTTGAGAAGGGAAGGCAAGAATTCTGCTGCTGGTGTGCTGTGAGAGTGCCACTGTAAATGGCACCAGTGTGCAAAGCCCTTTGGTGACCTGTCTGTGATGCACCACCTTCACCAGCACAACCTGGCGAGACAGGAGGGTTCTCACAGCTCTGGAGAGAGACAGGTTTAATGATCAGAAGTTCTGTAATCTCCTTTAATCATCAGCATCAGAACCAGTGACTCAGATATACTCAGAGGAAGAAGCTGTGGGGGAGTTTCTTTAAAAAGAGCAAGCAAAATAGAGTAAGCAAAGCACAAAACTAATTAAACTTGATGCAACAAAAAAACTCGAGCATTTTTGATGCAATTTATTAAGGAGAAAAAGCTGTGAAATTAACAGCAATCAAAAACTAATTAAAGTTGATGCAATAGGAGCAGCCAAAGAATGCCTGATAACATTTATTGAACCAAAGAAACATGGCTGTCAAGTTAAAAGAAATCAACCAAACTCTGTTTTTGAATAGTTACACAAAGATAATTATTCTCTGGATGACACTTAGAGAATAAGATTCAAGTCATTACCTCAAAAGACAAAAGGACTGACATGCTGTGTTAAACTGCCTGTGAAAAAAGGCCTTAATACAGAAACTTTATAAGTAATTCCTGGGTCTTGCATATAAACAAATATGATTCATCAATCAAAAACAATGCACTGCTATTGTTATATCAATTACCTCTATAAACTAATATTTGACAAATATTTGGGATAATACCTTGTGTAACTTACAAGGCAGAGACTCCTGGTGTTTTCATCCTATCTTTGAAACTCATTGCCTCAGCGCCTGGGGCAAATAATTATCATCAAGGAGTCCATTTGTTTTAGGATTAGGATGCAAAACTCAATTCCTGATGTCAAGCACCATTTAAAGTATGGCTAACTGCCAGAAATTCTTTTTTTAAAGAAGGTCTTGGTGGTGAATAGCGAAGTGGGTCTCTCTGCAGTGAGAGCAAGTCACTTCAATTTTCCCTATGCAGTTTGTACATTTTTTGAATCATGGTCTCAGATTTATTAAAAAAAAAAAAACAAAACAAAAAACAAAACAAAAACCCCAAAAAACCCCACACAGACAAAAATAGGTGTTCACAGATTCTAAAGTATGTTAAAAGCTTTCTGTTTAACTAAAATTGCACCCTGTAAGTGCTGTAGGAAGGGTCACAACCAGGTTCCCAGTAAAGTCAATCTCATCCAAAATATTCAACTTCCAGCACCTTTATTCAGGAATAACCATTTAAAACCAAATTGGGTTTTAAATTGGTGAGCTCTATAGGCTTTCAAAATTCTTCCTAGTAAATCCTCAACATTATCATCATCCTCCTTCTCCTAAAAACTATCACAAGGCTCCTATTCATGCAGTGATCAAATAAAAGTCTGTCTTGTCAAACATGATATCACAGCCAAGTGTAGCACAGATCCAAAGCAAACTATGAGATTTGGTTTGTTATTTTAATCTCACAAAGATAATATCCTCAGCTGAGAAGTTAAGTTTCCCATAATTGATTCAATGCTTTTAAGTTCCCACTTGCTACGCTAATTTAAAAAAAAAAAAAAAAAGAAAAAAAAGAAGAAGAAAAAAAATCTACCTCTATCTGAGGCCTGGTATTCAATTCCAAAGAGCTGCAGTCTGCTATTAGGGACACAGCTAAGGTAGGTCTCGATTGTTTTTAAGCATAAAATAGTGAGTTAATCTGTTCAATGGTTCTGATTTCCTATTTTACTGCATTTTTACCCCCAAGGAATTTTTAGTAGTGGGTGAAATCATCTTTACTTACACTATCTTTCTTCTTTTCTATAAGACTGCTCAGCCTTACATTGTCAAAATATCCATTTTACTTTCAGAGGCAGTTTATATCATTAACATGGATATTTAATGGATCCTTTTTTCCTAATCTGTTCAGAAATTGCTTAAAATTTCAGACTGAAAGTCAAGATGTTAAACCCTTCTTTGTCTTGGAAATAAACACTGTCTTGCAGTGAGCACTTGTTTGTATTCACTTCAACAGCAGATGAATAAAAGTTCCAGCAGAGCTACAGCAAAGAGAACATTTTCATGTTTGTGTATTATAGACTTCAGCAGCCTGGAGCTTCTTTACACTTCGAATTGCAGCACCACATTAACTCCTTACATAAGCAAGTCAAGGTCACTGTAGAGGACAGAGCTGTATCTGCTACCCTGTGTCATGATTTGGTCTGTCACAGACAAAACCTGCCCCTAAGGCAACTGTTGGGAGTGAGAAATTAGAATTTAATTTCTTGGACAGAAAAAGTTTTTTAAAGAAATAGCTCTTCGAGGCCTTTTTAGTCAATTGTTCAGCAAAGAGCTTCTGAAACATGAAATCCCAAGAATTTACATGTGTACTGTTTATATTACTTTGCCCCTTTTACAAAAATTCTCAGCTTTTTTCTCCATCTTTTCCTGCTAGGCATGGAAGAAATGGGACTGACTGACCCTCCTGGTCTAGAGGTGGCTCATTCTCCTCTTTCAGCTGCCTGGTCAATCTCTGCCTCTCAGAGCTGAGTAGAAAAAAATTCCACCTGCCTTTCTTGCCATGGCAGAATATACTTAGATCACTTTTGTCCATGTTCCTAATACCCATGAATTTATAGACACTTGATGCTCATACTTTCTTTAAAACAGATTGAAACTGGACAACAGATAAAAATATTAATGAGGGAGCATTTGGAAAAAGAAAATGTGAGTTAAATGATGGTGCAATCATATGCTACCATTCACTAGGAACACCAGTTAAAAATGTTGATTTTTTTTTTTCCCAGCATTTCAGATTAAATGCACACTCACAAAATTCCAGAACAAGTCTGAATAAAGCCCACTGACAGTACACCCCTTGCAGGAGCACGACTTGAAGATACCTGATCGTTTCTAGCCACTGAGGAAAAGAAAACCTTTGAAGATTCTCAGATCATATTGTTTTCAGCACCACATAAATTACATCAATTCCATTTCTATTACCCTCCATTCCAGGCCTATTAAATCTTTACTAAGAGGTCTCCCTCATGTCATGCCCGTACAGTGAGAGGCAAGGCCCTTTTTATCATAAGTTAAACTGTGGTAATGGGGGGATGGTCAGGCGACATCCTGCTCTCAAATAAGGAGAGTAATTTGCACATTTTAAAGGAAGAAATTAATCCTTGTCGCCTCAACTTGAAGGACAATTTTGATCCACTGTGCCTTGATCAGGTTGACTCAAAAAAAAAAAAAATACCCCTTTATTGTTGGTAGTTAAAAGAAACAAGAGGAATTTGCTACAAAACATGAGTGTTGGAATATCTTCTTTCAAAATTGTTACAAAACACACAAAATGAATAAGGACATTTTCATATCACTGCCATTTGATCTTTTTCTTTGCTATTCTCTCCCATGTTTGAAAACATAAACCCAGATGTAGGCTCTTTGAGTGTCTTAGGAGAAAAGGGAAGATTCTGTCACAACCTGAAAATCTATATTAATGGGAGTGTGGGATTCGGGTTTTTGTTTTTTTTTTTTTCAGCAAAGTGGGTTTATTGCTGACCAGTGTGAAAACCATGCTCTCAGGAAGCTGCAGGGCACTGATAGATTGTACACAGACCCCTTAACTTACTTCATTACAAATTGACATCATCATTGCCAGCAGATTTTGTTAAACACGGATGAACTGCACCTCTTAAAGCCTTCAGCAGCAAGGCTGACATTTTTTGGACAGCAAATCCTCTCATTTTTTGAAAAAGCAATGATATACACTTTAGGACACATCGATCTGGAGGATGAGTCCAAGCTCATCCAGGCTTAAAAACCTTGGAAATAGCACGAGCTGACCTGAGTTGCATTAACTTTTCTGAATTCCTCTATAGGCTCTGAAAAGAAGTGGTTCAAACATAACATGATAGGAAAGCATTTTCAGCTGTCCTCGGGAGCCTCTGCATTGTGTGTTGATGTGGCCCTGCATCATCCTGGGATGATGAACTCTGGCTCGAGGAGCAAAGACAGAACAGAAAGAAATATGTTTGGAATAAACTTTTCTTACATCACCTTAACTGCAATACAGTCAGACAGAAAATAATGTGAGTAATAAAGCAAAGATGTAGCTGGCAAGAATGGGTAAAATACATCTTGCAGCTTAGCACAATTTCATCTATAAATGGGTAGAAATAGGCACCTCCTCGATAACTTCAACACTCAAACCAAGCTGGATTTTAAAAGCTTAACTCACTACAGATGCAGGTTATTTTACACAAAGCCACAACATGTTTCATATCATAGTTTTCATTTCCTCCGGAGCTGGGAGTAGAAGAGTTCAGCAAAAGAGCAGGGCATCAAAACAAAGATACATCTTGCTTTTCATGCCTCCTATTTTAAAAGACAGGTGTGCACAGTTTTTAATGAGCAAAGAAAAAAAAAAAAATAAAGGACTTGTAAACGGTACCTTTCTTTTGTCCCTACTGAGGCTGCTTTCCTTCTTCAAGAAAGCATAAAAAAACTCAAGATGCCCCTGAGAGAAAGCAGGACACATCTTTTCTGCTTCTGCTTCTCCTAGGAACAAATCTCACCAAAAACTGACACAAAAAGCAACCAAAATAAACAGTTATCCTACTGGTAGAGCTTTCCAAAACACATAAGTAATGCTGTTGAGCAACACAGGACCTTGTAATGCTGCCCCTCCAGTTTCTGCAGCCAGGCACTGAGCAGATGTGAGATGGAGCAGGGAACGGGCTCACAGCTCTCACACCCAGGGCCCTGGTCTCCCCTCCCTGAGAACGGCATGGGGGTCTGGCAGTCAGGTAATGCTTGTGGGGAGGAGCCATTCTGAGAAGCAGTCTGTGCTCTGTGGTGCCAAGGCTTATCCCTTGCTCCTGTTTCCCAAGAGACAGAAATTCAGTTTTAGGTCAACTCTTAGACGTATGAACCTGGTTCTTGAAGTGAACTTTTCCATGGTTCCAATGTACCACACCTGTTATGGGCACGTGAGGCAATAAAACCAGACCTTACATTACACTTAGTTTTCAATCTGAAGCTACTGAATGCAGCCAAAAAAAGGAATGATGATTTATCAACAATCTGAGTAGACAGGCTGATGTGTTTCAAACAAAACTAGCAAAAAACCTCGCATTCACAAAGGCATCTTATTCATTGCAAAAATCATTAATTAATTGATGTAGTAATGCCTCATTTTCTACTTTCTATTTTAAAACAAAAAAAATTAATTGTGATGATAGCATGGTTTGCTGGTTTTGGCTGGGGTGGAATTAACTTTATTAATAGTGGCTGGAACAGGGCTGTGTTTTGTTTTTGTGCTGAGCACAGGGTTGATAATATAGAGATTATTATTTCCGAACAAGTTTCCATTCCATTTCTATAAAGCTGAACCTAAATTAACATTTCTAAATTATTAAAAAATCATATATTTACATCAGACAATTTCTCTCCTCGCCCCCAAATCAAGTTTGATACCTAATTCACATTTTGAAGAGAAGAATATTAAAATGGTGATATTTCCTGCAAAACAGCAAGTCCAGCTACCACTGCAGTTAAGCTCTAAAGTAGAATAGCTTTAGAAGAGACAAAGTTTCCCTTATTAATGCTCAACAGCTTCAGTAAAGAAGCTTTTTAATCATGAATCCACAGCTATGTCTGAAAGACAAACAAAGGTGGTTTGATGACTAAGAACGTCTGTTATAGAAAGTGTGGGTACAGTGGCATAGTACTTTTTTTCAAATATTTTCTGTCCTTCACTGTCAAAGTTGTTCTCTTTTCATAGCCTTTCACAGAAGTTAATTCAGGGTGAAAGGCCAGGCAGGTGTCATTCACATGAAGCCTTGATACTTTGTTTATAACAATTCCTTGCTGCAACTGGTGAGCAACCAATTTACCTGAAAAACACACAGGGGAGGATCCTTGTCAGGTAGAAGGAACCGGCACCCACGAGGTTTCTCAAACATCTCCCCAGGAGCTGGAGAACAGAGGCTGACCCAGGTATTTTATATTTTAACAAGAACACCTCAGGTTGTGCTCAGCCTTCCGACAGGGAGGAACAGCATCTTGCATGATTTCAAGGCTCCTGCCTGCCTTAGCTCTAAGGTGACTCCTCCCAGCTGAGTGCAAGAATAATTCCAGTATGAACCTGTGCACTGCAACAAACAAAAAAGGGAACGAGCCCCCCTCTGTCTGTGCCCCATCGCCCGGCCCACCCCGGCAGATGGTCATGCACAGGAAAACAGCCACTTGAAATTCAAAACACTGACCAGGCAGCACCAAGGCGCTGAGGAAGGAAATGATAAGAAAATGTTTTTATGCTAATAAGAGGAAACTGAAGCCTTCAACAGGTCAGAAAAAATAGCCATTCACAATCCTGGCTTATCTGGGCAGAGAGAAAATTCCACGTGTGAGTCAGCTGCTAAGAAAGCTCTGACTAATGCAGATACAAGTCTGACTTTTTAAGTTGACATTTCTACTTTTGCAGTGGATCAGAACTGTCAGGAGAGTTCCCCAGGCAGAGCAGAGGATTGCAGAGCAGAGTTATTCTGTAGCAGTCTGAGCCGTGGCGTAAGTGCTTTGATGGAATTAGTAATGGTGGTTCAAGAAACAGCCTTGGATTCTATTCCCAGCACTAGCAATTACCACTCCCACAGCAGAATCAGAACAAAGGAACAAAATCAGATAGAAACGAGCTGGCAAAGAGCAAATTCCCTTCTGCTGCTGCTGCTTTCACAATGACATTAAATCACATCTGGCAGTGGGGCAGGACAGACAACCGGAGACAGGAGCATTTTAAAGTGCTGCTACTAGACCTGCCAAGAGCTCAGCTGTAAAGTTCCTCATGCCTCTTCTTCTGCTTTTCTCACAAGATGTGACTGATAAACATTTATTCTTCAATAATCAAAAATGATCAAAAATGTCTTTTATCAACAACATTAGCGGAACATACTGTGCATCTGTAGATGGATTAAGTATAATTTTGCTAGGTAGTTTGAGAAAAACAAGTCTTTAAAGATAGCATTTGGCACGGGTTAATCACCTCTTTCATTAAAGAAAGGAATACATACTGAGAACATCTTTTTGCCATCCGATTAAGCAATGAGCCAATACAATTGTAAATCTTCCAGAAATTCCCCATGGTTCAACTCAACAGAGGCAATTCTTTATTTCTCAGACCATATCTCTTATTTTCAGATAAGCATTGCATTAATTGTATACAAAAACTTTCTATCATGCTGTTAAAAGAAATGGAATGTGACTGTTCTGATTCTCCTTAGCAACCTCTGACAATTAAGAGATTGAATTATTCATATGTATTTTTAATATAATAACAATTTGAAAGCTTGTTCGCCGCTCAATTGCTCAAACAGCAAGCAAACCCCAAACTGTTTGATTCCAGTATCAACAGTGCCACTGCTCCTTTTCTGCTGTTGTAGTGGATGACACAAATTACTGTCTCTGTAACTGAGGCAAACAGGATTTCAGGGTACTCTTCTGAGAATCACATGCTATGAATTGATTTGCAAGTCATTAGAAGCTTTTCTTCCTTTGAACGAGGCAGATTTTAAGTCTTGTCTACACTTATTTCTATTATTTAAAATTAATACAAGTACTAGTTAGCTGCACTACTTACCCATATCGTGCAAGTCTGACCAAGTTTGGTGTATTCACTGAACATAGTTCAATACAGACAAGTTTTCTTCTCCTCAGTCCTAGTAAGCAGCACAACCATGGTATTAAAATGGAAAGGATGAGACTTGCAGTGAGACTAATACTAATTTCATTCAGGATGGGGAAGATACAAATGACACCCTGCTTTATTTTTAGGCTAAAAAAAATTGACAGAAAAAACCTGAAGAATGTCAGGAGGGGAAACACATCCTCTAGTAAGAAAAAAAAAAAGGTACTAAGACTGTACATTGGATTGTACTTTTATAAACTAAGCTTTTGTTTACTGGAAGAAACTAAATCATGAACAGATAACCTTTATGGGAAGAACCATCTAGTAAGATTGCTTTGTATTTTTTTTGCTTCTAAATGTTATTTTAGATAATGAGAAATTCTATTTAAGATGCTTTGCTTCCATCTAACATACACTTGAGCTGTCAGTGTAATTGCATGGTGTTATTATTCTCCTAGGCTGCTGCTGGACAATAGAGCTACAGACAGAAATAAAATAGTAATAGCTGGTGACAGGTTACACTTAAAATGTTTGATCAGACTGATCGATGGGCCTTAGCTTCAGAAGCTAAGCTGAGGTTCAAGGAAGGAAAAGATAATGGCTGGTCCAACACTTTGGATATATCTCAGTGAATTAGAAGGCACTTGGGATGCTGCTCCAGACTTAATACAGCTGTCACACACAAGAAGTGCTTTTTACCGTCTTAGACTCCACGATGGAAATTCACATCTGCATTTTTTTCTTTCAAAAAAACTTCTGTTACTGTCTATCCACTTATCTTACATCTTGGTTTTATTTAGTATTTCAGAAGCTTCATTTTCTTCCCAGTTTTGTAATTTCGTATTATCTAAAGAGCATACTGAAAACTTATGATATTTGACAGTGAATATACAGACATCAGTAACTACTTGTTAGTTACTGTAGATTAACTACAATAACAGGTGTTTTAATTACTTTTTTTAACATCTGTTAACAGGAGATTGAACTCTGTGCTATTGGTTTGTTTTTTTCTCTTCTCCATTTACACAATTGCCTTTTGGTTTTTTGTGTTTTCTCAAGCTCCTTTTACCCAGAGAACATGCCTCTGAAAGTAATCTCATTCAGGTTGATTCAGTTCTCGTTTCAGTTAAATTTAAAGTTATTTTCTTTGGCTCACAGCAGAACATTGCAGAGTCTCTCACTGAGTTATTGAGGATTTTCACCCCATATCAGCAGCTCATCAGCAATTACTTTTCTGCACACAGATCCTTAAAGATCCAGGACAGGATGATTTGTTACAATTTCTGTGCTGAAACAATCATGTTCCTTAAATAAGTTTCTACCAGAAAGGGAGAGGAAAGATGAGCACTTCTAATAATGGTAGATCCCATGCTTCCACCTCAGAAATTGAAAACAGTATTATTTTTAGGCACATCCGGGCAGTATGAAAGCATACATTTACTGCTTTTATTTAAATCTTTGGATATATTAAAGTCTTCAGCTTGCCTGACCTTTATACTACGATCCTCCTGTAAGGCACTCATCTGGCTTTTGGATTGGCTTCATAACATCTGATGTTAGGTTTGGTAAAATTTGCCTTTAATTTCTTTCCCACTGCTGATGTAAATTTAAATATGGTATTCTCTTTTTGGTAATATAGCAGATTTTCTATTCACATGATTAGGTGTGAATCTAATACACAGGAGGCACTCAAAAATTTCACTTAGATTTAGTACACATCTTTTACAAATTTGTTTCAGAGGGTATATTATGCGTATATTTAACATACCAGTAAAAAAA
Source organism: Picathartes gymnocephalus (assembly GCA_013390045.1). NCBI lineage: Eukaryota > Metazoa > Chordata > Aves > Passeriformes > Picathartidae > Picathartes > Picathartes gymnocephalus. The sequence goes on from WEKY01047197.1 coordinate 78,811, forward strand.
GACCCCAGCTGCCTTCATCCTTGCTAAGTGTGCAGAGACAAGCCTTCTGGAGAGATGTTCACCCTCACTGTGCTCCAGCCAGCTCTAACTCGGAGAGGATTTATCTCCCTGAGCCAACAGACTCTCCTAAACCCTGCTAATTCAATATTGCGGGGACAGAACCTCTCTGGGATGTCTCTACCCTATTTGCCTGAGCAATATGGAAATGTTTCCACAACCTGGCAAGCCTCCACCTCCTTGGAGAGGCTGTAATTTCAGAGGGCACGGGGCTGGAGTCCACAGGTACAGCTCTGTTATCAGACTGGGTTCTGGGGAGGGTTGGGAATCAATCCAGCTGTCTCAGGCCTGGGTAATGCAGAATGGGAATTCTGAACCGTGCTGATAGAGGAGGCTTGTCCTATTCCATTACTATTTTCCTACCTGGCAGTCACTGTCCTCCAGTCGTATCCTTTGGAGTTCTTTTCCATCCACTTGGGTAATTCGCTAAAAATATGTTGTTGAATTGCTCTTCTGAACTACATTTCTCCTTGACCTGCTGTGTTTTTATTCCTCCAGCATTTATTGACTGATAGTTAATCTGCACGTTAACCCTTCTAAAAGCAGCTGGAACGGCAGTGACTGTACCACCTGCTGTTAGTGTAGGGATGCTGAGATTATAGAGCATTTCATTTCAGTTCCTGTTTCAAAGTCAGCTTTTGACTGACTGCTTCCAGTACCACTACCCAGTGTGGCGCAGAACCTGAAATTTTAAATGCGTTAAGTTACATCCGTGTATATAAGTCATCCTAAATATGTTCTTTTCAGCTGATCTAATTTGCTTGGAGAAACCCTGTAGAACGTGGACAGACCTGTCTGCAATATCTTAGCTAGCTCAGATGTCTTTTCATGGCACTGAGCCATGCAGATATTGTCATGTTCTCAGGGGTTTCTGCCTTGCCCTTGGAAGAATTGTGTCCTCCAGATACAAAGTCATGACTACACTTGTGGTGTGGATTTCTTTTTATTTCTATATCCAACATCACACATTTCTGTCTGGGGAATATCTGAATGTTCCATAATTGTCTTTCCCTTTTAATCATAAATATTTTTATGCTTTTATCCTAAAGCTATTCATTTTATATACTGAGATGTCGTTTCTAAATATTTGCAGTTCAACGCTTTCCACTGCTGCCGTTTTCCTCTGAGAAGCATAATTTCACCAGAGCTTCAAATACCAGATATCCCTTGCAAAGTCAGTTCTTTCTATTCTCCACAGTTGAGTTTTCTTGGATTTAACAATCACTTATATGACTAAACATCCAAGTTCTGGCCTGTCTGGTGATTCTTTTATTCCTATGACTCCGCTGTACAGAATACACTGTGATATAACAATCAGCACTCCTGCCTGTCACCTAGTTTCTCCAAAAAAAAATAACCTTCGCCTTCCCTAAGGAACACAGCGAGCAGTGTTCCTGATTAAAAAACAAAATGTCTTTTTACTGCCTACCTTCACATTCCTTATGATGTACAATGCTGAGCTCCACTGCTCCGGGATCTACCGCTTATCATCGCCAGTGTATTGTCCCACTTGCCCTTCTCTGCACTCAAATTGTTCCTCGCTA
>WEKY01047198.1:0-22447 GCA_013390045.1 Picathartes gymnocephalus
ATCCCATCCCATCCCATCCCGATTCAAGCAGGATCTTTATCCATGGCCTGACAGCTCAGCCCAGCCCCAGTGAGATGAGCTGGGAGAGAGAACCCCAACTCCTCTCATCTGATGCTCCTGACTAACCAGGTCTAGTGGAAGGTATCCCCGCCCACAGGAGTGAGGTTGGAACTAGATGATCTTTAAGGTTCCTTCCAATCAAACCCATTCTATGATTCTATAAGGTTTTTTTCCATGTACTGTTTTCCTCAAATAAGTACAGATTTATCCAGATGCCATTGTTTCCTTCCGGATCTTTTTGTTGATTCGTAATCAAGCTCTGTTGATTCTGTCAAAAGCAGACACTAAGGTGGAACGGTAATTATTGCCATTGCAAGCACAGATGATCACACTACTCAGTGCACAAGATTTCTGGTTTTCAGGAAAAACTATCCTCATCTACTTATGGCATTTATCTAAATGTGCTTTTAAAACAATTTGGCAATGGAATAATTAGTATTGTTTTCACAACTATCAAAATCCCTTTTCTACTATCATATGATTTTCAGTGAGCACCAATAAATAAGCAAGAATAAAATAAGTAAATATTTGCATGATGTAGGTTAGAACATGTGGACACATCTTTATTAATAGAGTTGAAATCTTTGGGATCAAGCCCTATGAACCTGTGTTTGTTTGGTCCCTTTTTCTTCCCTCTTTGAACACCACGGAATATGTCTTGTAAATTTTTTCATATAATCCCTTCAAAGTTGAAAAAATCATAGAAACAGAATGGTTTGGTTTGGACAGTACCTTCAAGATAATCTAATTCCAACCCCTTGCCAGATGCAGGGACACTTATCACTAGACCAGGTTGCTCAAAGCCCCATCCAACCTGGCCTTGAAACTTCCAAAGATGGGGCTTCCACAGATTTTCTGGACAATCTGCTCCACTGTCTCACCACCCTCACGTGAATTTGTTCCTAATATCTAATATAAAGCTGCCCTCCTCAGCTTAAAATCGTTCCCTTTTTCCTATCCCTGTATCTTTAATCTATTTTAAGGTGTTCCTGGGAGTAAGTTAAGCTAAGTCCTGACACCTATTTACATACACACAGCACCGCACCAAACTCCAGGATTCTGGTTCTATATGCTGGTCCCATGTTCCTGGAAAGTCACCATTCAAACATTTCAGAGCTAGAGGCTTTTTAAAAATCAAAGCATGCATTGGATTAATGTACACACAGGCTTTGACCCGTAACAGCCAAGTATCTGCAACTGATTTCATTGTAACAATATAGCTGCCAGAAAAAAAACTATATTTTTCTATAATTTCATAACATATCTTATAGAATGTAATCAATGTGCACTATGGTCCACAATTTATTACCTACAAAGGCTTGAATTTAACTCCCAAAGCACACGCTGTTACTACACAAAGTAACACAAGTAATTTCTGGAATCATTCTCCTGTCCTTTAGGATTAAATGCAATGTTAGTAAATTCCCCACATGCTTCAAAACAAAAACCGTGTAAAAGACGGTAAATGCTGCAGTTCGGCCCAAGTCCATTACTAAAATAATAAACAAAGGCAAAATTGTGTATTGGAAACTACTTTTCAGATCACTTCAGAGAGGACATGAATCTGTTGTGCCAGAAAAGGAGATAAATGTCTCCCTTAATGTATATCTCTCTTTTCACTCCAGCAGAGTAGCAGGTTATATTTAAACTCTAGAGGACACCATCACCTTGCCCCTCTTGTTTGTAAAGATATTAGCCACTAAATTTGTTCTTAAACAAGTCAGTATTTATTAGGCTCTTGTCCAAAGCCTGACATTCATGAAGGTCTGCACACAAGTCCCATATAACTCCCTAATTTGGACTTTTCTTGGAGAGCTAGGATTTGTGTTTCAATGGAAATTCTAATAGGTGATGTTCATACTAGCTGCCTCATCTCTAGTGGAAACCTCCTGCCTTACATCGCTGCTCACTGACTGCTCCTCTGCACAGCCTTACAGCAAAGCTGCTGGTGGGACCCTCTGCTACTGCTGCCTCTGCTCCTGGTCCGTAGCAGGGGCTCCTGCTGGCTGCACAGCCTCCATGCACACATCTTCCTGCAAATCCCACGTGGGCCAGGTGGCAACAGAATGCACAGAGGAATGGCACCCATCTCAGTGAGACGGTCCAAAAAATAATAATATTCCTTATGTTCTCTGACCGTTGAGCCTAGGGCTGCAAATCAAAAGGGAACATGCCCAGACACTCTAACCTTACAGCTGTCTGGCACAGAATCACTACAGACATGCCTGGCTCAGTTTGGGCCCATGCTGACTGGCAGCCTCCCAAAAACTTCCCAGGCAAAGTCTGGGAGTTGGGACAGCCCAAGGACCATTCCTGATAAACAATTTCTCATTTCTCTGTCATTCCTTACAGGAGATCAATGTGATGAGTTCATGCATCTAGATAATAGCTCGAATTTCCCCACTTTTTGGAGAACATGTTTGTGTGTAACATCACCGTATCTCTGAGCAAAATGTTACACAAAAATTTCTGGGTTTTTTGTTGGGGTTTTTTCAATATGGACTAGGAAAACAGAAAACTAATTCCAGGTTCACACTCATCAGTGTTTTCTTATTTGCTGGTCCTTAAACATTTTCCACTGGCTACAGATTCCTATAGGACACAAAGCTCGCTGACAGTAAAATTGCTTTTCTTAGACACTTCCATGTACCTTCTGAAATAACAGCTGATGCCCCAGTGACCAGACACAGGGTAAAGCCAGTTGTACAAGCACAGAACTGCAGTTTGAGAGTGAGGAGAGCTGCCCTTCTGTTCTCTGCATTTTTCATACTTTACTCAAGCTCCCTAAAAGACAACTGCCTTAATTCTTTGTGATCGTTAAATGGCAGGAGATGACTCATTTTGAACTAGCAAAAAAACCAAGAAAGAAAATGCTAAAGTTCCCAAGTTCAGCATTCCAAAAATGATTTTCAATTTGACAAGCATGAGTGGAAGAGCTCTTCACCAGACTTTGAACTGCAGCTCTGCTTAGCTCAGGAGCAGCAAGGCACAGGTCAGGCCAGTGAAATACGCAATGGAGAGCAAAACAGAGAACTGACAAGGCATTTGCCTTCACAGAAGAAAAAGAGAGGAATCATTCTGACATAAATCAAAAAAAAACAGATGAGCATTTTGTTTTTAACAGGAATAAAAGAGAGGTGGTACCAAACTCCCTGGGAGTAAAGCTGTTGCCATTCTCCAGAGTATCTCCAATGGTGCATAAATCAAAATCCTGAAAGCAAAATGAGATGATTCATCTCTCAGATGGGCATCTGTCTTGCTGAGAGCAATGCAGACTAGTTACATTCCTGGAGAAGGTATTCTGAGGAAAGAGACTTATAAGAAAACTATCATCAGTTGAAGGTACTGTCTGGTGACAGTGAAGTTTTCTACAGTTTGTAAGATGTGGTATCCTCTCAAGCCCTTAATCAAACTATTACATTCATATATTTCTGAAAGTCATGGTATAGAATGATAACTTTTCCAAGAACATTTCCTGGTTTGATTTCAGCACCCTGATAAAGAAAAATCAACTTTTCTAGAAAGGTGAGTTCTCACTCCTGGGGGAGCTTACATTAGTGCTCAGGTGTAGCAAAATAAAACGCCCACATTTTGGGCAGAAACAAACATGGCTTTAAAACAGAAATGCAACACAGCATCAATCAGTTTGGCTACATACAGTGGGCTTGCACATTCTGTTTCACAAGAAGCCCAAAAGAACAAGATGTGGAAGAATATAGGAAGTTATCTGTAATATCCTAATATCAGGTAAAAAGCTGTAACCAGAACTATGGAACAAATATAGTTTACTGGCTCTCTAGGTATTTTTGTCTTCACTTACTAATCTGTCTTCCACTGCAACCATTGTCAACATTTCAAAACATCAACAGCTTTCAAAGAACCACTGTGTCTTTCGAAGTGAGTATCTTAAATAAAACCATCTTCCCCAAAGTTCATTAGTAATTCACTGCTGTTGCAGTAGTTGATGCTTCATCCTGATGAGGTGGAGGCATTGTGAACTAGCATATTTTTATTTTATCTTAAATTAGAGGAGCCATCCCATGAAGGCTCACTGCAGGTTAAGGATGGCTGCCTAAGCTACAGAGGTCAAGCTGAGGGACAGCCCTGCCTGTTGCAGACATAGCAGTGAACAAGAGACCAAGGACAAAGAATTTGCAGAGAGCTTCACTGAAGAAAGTTTGCATGGATGAGAACAGCTCCAGAGCAAGTGAGTGAATAACATGATGACAACTAGATACACAAATGTATTTATTTTCCATATATATAAAAAAATAAATACCATAAAACCCTGTGATATAGGGATGGCCAGCAAAACATCCATAAAGCGCAATCTAGTGAGCTCTTCTTTTAGCCTCTCCACAGTCCTGAGCTGAAAATTCATGCAGTTGTACACAGCCAAGAGGTATTTTATAAAAGAGGGTGGAGAAAGGAAACCTATTTCTGAGGTATGTGTCTTCTTGCAACTGCCTGTTATGGAGCAGGCCTACCTGGTAAGGTAAGTCATGAGCTTATGTTTTCTCCGTCCTTGGCAGAGCAGCATGTACTGCAAGAACAGTTAAATGTCTTAAAGCTAATAGAGAGTAGGTTTAGACTAGATATTAGGAAGAAATTCAGCAACAATTCCATACCTCTTAGCTATGGCTTGCATTATCCTGAAGATCAAAAATCCCAAACACAGTTGCAAAACTTTGCATCATATAAAGATTTCCTAATGGCCAGCACCTGAGTATAAAATATCCAGGCTAGCCAGAAGCCAGCACCCAGGCAGGAAAGCCATGCCTGAGCTGCTGTGCTCTAAGGTCACTGAAGGACTTGGTGCCCTAAGGTGAGGGAACACAGCCTGCCCTCCAGGCTGCAGAACAAAGGAACAGGTGTCTGCCTTCCGTACTGTGGGAGGGCTCCCCAAAAAGCATACACAAAAAGCCCCCAGCACACAGAAGAGAGCTGTCCAGAGCTGGTGCCAAATACATGCTCTTGGATTGAAGAGTGGACCTCAATTCTGCACTGTAAGATGGGTGATGAGCTCTCAGGCTTTGGGGTCCAGAGGCTGAGATCTGCTGGGAATGTGTTAAAGAGCTCCTCTGAGCTCATTCCCTTCTCCATCTCTCACCTGGCATACAGAAATCTGGTTAAAGCACAGCAAGCAGACCTGGATTTATTGCTTTACTTTTGTGCAAGACAGGATACTCAAAGCTTTGCAGGAGAAATTTAGACAAAGATGCTAAACCTTTCTACAACATTGCTTAGGCTTCTGGGGATATGCCCCAGGTGTCTTTTTGATCTTTACCTCTTCAAATTAAAGGAAAAAATATGTATTTCTAGCCCTAACTAGGAATTGCTGTATTTCCACCTCTGCAGTTCAGATCATGACTCAAACCTGACAATCATGAGACAGAAAAATCACCTTCTAGTCTAGAGGAAGCTAGGATAGTGAAAAAAATTATCAAATTTCATCACTAGTCTCTCTACCTTTCTATTTCACCTCCCTTTCCCACATAGCTGTGATAATCGTTAACGTGTTTCCTTGCTAATTGCACAGAGGGTGAGTTTACTTTTATTCTCTTCAAAAGAAAATTACAGTAATTTTCAATTACTCACTTGATTAGTTTCCTTCTTAGTTTCTTACCTCCAGTGCATCCTCTCCAATATTCCCCAGTCTTCCTCCATACTCTTCCTTGCCTGCAAGTTTCCCCCCAGCAATGCCAATCCAAGAGCAACTCCAGCTGAGGGCTACGCTCTGCTCTCTCCCATTCCTCCATCCAACATCCTTCACCTCCTCACTGGCCATGGGCAAGTCCCTAATTTACACTGCAGGGAAAAAGAATCACACTGATCCCCCAAGCCACAGACAGCCCTTTGTTGTCCCAAACAGCAGCTGTGCCTGCAGCCACAGGACCGAGGTCAGTGTGATGGCACTCATGTGAAATAACCAATGTTTGGGAGTGTTCACAAGCCTCAGCTTTAGGGTGGGATCCTGAAATTGCTTCCATTTTTCAGAAGTTCCTGCTATGTAACATGACCTTTTTTTTTAACCATAGAAACCTGAAAAAATAGACATGAATGAAAAATTGATGAGTTTTTCTACCCTGGCTGCTGCTTCTTTTTTTTTGGAACTAATGTGGGATTTACCATACATATGTGTGTGTGTGTGTCTGAGGTTTGTAGTCCACTCCTTGTTTGCACTTCACTGTGAAGCTGAGTGATTGCATAGGATGTATGACCCTGCTCCCATCTGGTCTCTGCCCATGGTACGGCACTAAAACACAAGATTTACCTCCTCTACTCTTCAGTAAACTCACCCACAGTGCTGGCTACAGAGTGACCAACAGGCAAGGGGAAAACAATGGTACTGTCAAGGGATTAATAAAAATAGAAAGACTAACATTTCCTGGAAATGTGTCTACCTTTGTCAGCCTGTGTCATTTTTATCTGAATTGGAAAGAAAATTTTGAAAATAATTTTTTCCTTGGATTTGAAATGGATATCTGAAAAATAGCTTCCAAATAAGAACAAATGTGGCTTAATAGAGTGGTGAGTCAAATTGCTGAAAGAAAAAGAGAAGATTTTTTTTTGTAACATAATGGTAATTCCACTGGCATTATCTCTCAATGCATGACTGAAGGTAATACTCAGACAAATGTCTGCATCACTAAAGACATAATAATGACCCATAAATTTGGGGCATATTCAAAAACTTGAATTTCATCTGATCATCTATGCAAACAGAAATTTTTTCAAATCAGCCTACCTTTGTCTTGCTGTTTCCACCTACAAAAGACACCAGTCATCATGTCTTCCCTTTCTCAGTTTCTTTTTCTTTTTAAGGCAAGTTTCCAGTTCTGGCAGACCACTGGGCTAAGATGAGATACACTGTGGTACAAGCAGGAAAGTGACAGGGGCCATTATTGCCCACAAAGAACCAGCATGGATCAGGTCCCAGAAGCTCATGGTAAGAGCCCTGCCCACCCCAGTCACAGCTGCCTATACCTGAGGATGGGGGGTTCTGCAAGCCCCACCAATTTCACACAGCTCCCCCGGCTTGGGACCACCCAGCCAGCTGCAATTGCCCCTAGCAGTCTTGTCTTTCAATTGCATTTTTTGTGCGGGAGGAAAAGAGCTAGGGGAAACACAATACTGCTGATGGAATTTCCTAACAATTTGGCAATCAACTGGAAAAATACAAATTACTTTAGATGGACCTGAGTGGAATATTTTTACTTGGATCCACACATTTCAATGTCTTGTTTGGAGTCCAAGTTATTGTGATTTGGGTTGGGAAGGGGGAAGAGAACTTCTAGACTCATCAGATCTCAGCTGTCAGCTGCACCTCCAATTCTGTAGATATGTGACAAGTTCACTTTTGGCATACGTCACCAGCTTTAGAACCAGATTTGTCCTAAGAAGGATATGGAAATTAAAAACCCACTCAGTTACAAAACTAGTCAGTTACTCCTACTAGAGCAGGATGCTGCAGTTACTCTTTTGTTGTTGTAGTTACCTCCAAGTTTTAACACTGAAATAAATAGTCTTCTACAGTTCAATTGTGGGAAGGCAAACAAGAGTTGGCCTTTGCAGGGACACACACGTATGGCTCCTGCCACTGCTGCCACTCACACACCCACCGGTGCTGTCCCTAGCAACACCATCTGCAGCGCATTCTGTCATTAAACACCATTCATTTCCCTCCTCAGCTTAACACTTCTTTTTTTCCCTGCTAAACCCTGCAGCAATAATCCTCCAGACAAGGAAAGAACACCGGCTGAAGAAGATTTTTTAATGGTATGTTATCTGCAGAGCACTGACTCAAATAGTTAATGATGTATGGGGACGTTAAATAAAACTTGCCATTTTCTTTTATCTGGCCTTTCACCCCCTAGATGTATAATTTAAAAAAATGACTTCAATATTTTCCCAGATCTGCATAGGGGAATGTAGTTACTCTCAAAACTTTTCTGTAGGATTGAAAATACATGGAAAAAGAAGGCAATCCTCTGTTCAATATCTCTTTGAGTTGCATCAGTGAATCAAACTGTCTGAACCACATTCCCTCCTTCTCTTTTGGTTTTTTGGGTTTTGTTTTGCTTCTCTTTCTGCTACTTTGTTATCAGCTAGTGATTCCTAATAAACTATTGCAAGTTTACACCTGTGCTTTTCCTGAGACAATGCATTAAGATGGTGTAAAAGTGCCATAATTCACCTCTGAATCAGGCCTGCAGTGGGCACAAGATAATTTACATAAGCTATGGAGGCAGAACTGTAGTAGGGCACAAGTTCTGCACAAGAACTATGAGAGTCATAAACAACTCCATGGTAAAGTGTAACTGGAAATATTGGAACCATTTACCTTAAAAGCACAGGAGCTCACAAATACACGAGACTGGGAGGTTTTGGTCTCTTTGCCATGTGACATAAGAAATGGGGAAGCATAAGACGAAACAGAAAGGCAGTAAATCAAAAGCTGATGACAGGAACTAATTCTTCAAAGAGTTTTACATCCTCAGATTTGAAAGGGAAACTGTAGTGAATTTCTAAGACCAATATGTATATTTACAAAATCTTCAGTGATGTCTAAAGTTAGCTACAACTGTAGAGGAATCACGACTCATCAGGGCTACAAGCACAGCACTACTTGTAGCAGGGGGTGATATCTTTTATCCTCTATGACAAACAGAGGCTTTCAAGCACACATACATTGCTTCACTAGATACAGAGGCAAAATACTTCAGACCTCATGCAGGGTTTTTGTTCCAAGAAATTTGACTGTTATTGTATCAGTTAGACAGAACCTATCATAGCTTTTTGGGGACTTATTATACTCAATGACAACAAAAATCAGGGATGGAGTATAAAACATCATGCCTCAGACACCAGAATTTTAAACAGAATTTTACAAGGAGCAGCTATAGAAAAGGAAACGCCTTCATTTTGAGCTACAATATTTGAAAGGGTTAGACAAACCATGCACACAACTCACCAAGGGTAACAGTTCCCTTTGTCTGGGATTTCAGTGCAAGATCTCCCTGAAGACATCAGCAACCTCTCTCCCCAGTCCAGGAAAGAATTATTGGCTCATTTTCAAATGCCTTCAATACCAGACTGGCAGACAGGACATAAACCTCCTTAACTCTGGAAGAAGTTAAAACTGACACTTCACCACACCCACGTTAGGGCTTGTTAAAAGTTTGACAAGTGACATTTAAGTTACTTTTTTGTGCTTTTCCTCCACTTGTCCCTATAGGAAGAACTTCATGCTGTGGGAGTACAATGATTTACCTTATACAGATCACTCAATGGACTTCATTGATCCTGTAATCACTAATCATATCTGGACTTCAACCAGAGGCCACATACAGAGGTATTTTGTATAATCCACCTTCTTAGGTATTTTGTGTTGCTGTAAGAAATATTGGCTAGGAGGTGGGAGTGGGAGGAAGCAGCTGAGGCTGAAATGAAGCCAAAAAGCAATCCAATTACTGCTTGCTAAGCCTACAATACTTTTTGTTGGGCTTTTTTTTTTTTTCTCCTTTAACTTTTTAAGCATAGGTTTGTCAGCTTGGGCATCTCATCTTTCCTTCTAATCAAATTCAGAGGTTTACCAGTAGGGAGAAAATTAAGCCAGTTGCATGCACAACATGGGCTGCACAGCACAGTAGTCAAGAGGGTACAAAAGCATTATCATTTCTTTTTATCTCTCAGTTTTGGAAAATCAAAAATGAGTGGAGGTTATGGGATGGGAATACCAGACAATATTTATATCAAGGACTTTAGCTCTGGACTGGGTCTTTGAACAGGTGGGAACCATATTTGGGCTAAGCTTATAAAGCACATTATTTACACCAGGACCCTTTGAACTCTGCCCACTGGGAGAGGAGAGCTAGACAGAGAATTGCTGCCAAAGTTAGTCTGGGTGTGAGCTGCCCCCAAGCCTGTCCTTGGAGGAAGGAGATGCACAGATGCAGCCAGTTTATGAAAAGCTAGTCTTGCATAGGGTGCTGGGACCACAAATTGTTAAGTCTTTGTGTAGCTTTGTGTAGCTACTCACTTTGTCTTATATTTCATCCTTCTTTCCTGTATTATCTTTTTGTGTATGTATATTTTAACTTCCAAAGATGGGGACTGGCCATAGCATGTTTCTCATCCTTCATGAGAAGGCATTTCCACTGTTCCGAGCCTTTGAGTCCATTGTGCTGGCAGGTGGTGCAGGTCCCACCACCTCCAACAGAGTCAGAGATTTCACTGAATAAATGAGAGCAGCAGGAACTTCATAACCTGACACAAGAAACACGAGACCTCCAAGGGCTCAGGAAAGTGTGCTCCTCTTCTGTCAAAGGAGAACAGATTCTTAAAGGGATATAGTCTGGTTCCAGATGGACCTTGAATGTTCCATCCTCACTTCAGTCCCAGGTCAGTTGCAGGTAAGCCAGAAATCCAATTCCAGTCTGGCCTGAGATCATCATTGCTTGCCAACTAGAAAGAATGGACAAAGAGGTGTTTTCATTTGACCTGGAAGCTGCTCACTTGAACACAGAATGAGACACGCAAAATTAATTCTCCTCTGAATTTGGAGTTCCTTCACAAGGAAAAAGAATTTCTGAAGGATAATTCCTAGCAGGGAATCCTTTCTAGCTGTTGTAGATAAAAGAAGAAACTTCAGTTTGAACACCAACAGGCTGCAGAAAACTGGTATGGAGAGCCAGTATCTGAATCCAAACTTTTGACTCTCAAGCCTGCTACTGCAACCAATACAGACAGATAAATTTTGATAAAACCTGGCCTGAACTAAAGTGCCACATCCCAAATCCTCCAGTAATAAAGAAGTGTAAACCAATCACTAATTGGCTGATCATGCAATATGCTTCTGTGGTACTTGGGGTCCTGGAAAGCAGAGGTGGTACAGAAAAGTAGCGTTCCCCAAAAGATGTCTTCTTTCTCCTTGGAAAGAAGGGAGCACATAGAGAAGAAAGATGAGCTCTTGGCTAGAGGAAAGATATGAAAAGTATGTTTCTTCCAGCTACTGATTAGCAGCGCCTAAGGAGATTATCTGACATTTTCAGGACAGTTTATCATATCTGATGAAGTAGAAAAAACCATTTCCTCCTGTACCAACCAACTGTCTCTAGTGCTCCAGCTAATATGCTTGTCAAGAGAGGAGAGAGAGATGGAGAAGGAGTGGGAGAGGCAAAGGGAAAGGGAGAGGAAGAGGACAGACAATTTTAGAATGGCAGTCATCCCTTTTAAATCAGCTTCACCACTGAATGATCTGTCCTAGTAGATTAAAGTTATAAAGTTTGTATTGCTGCCATCACTGTGCTCATTCCATTTGCTTTTATACACAAGGCACTGAAGCATACCATCTTTTAAAAAAACAACTGAAAGTCAGCTGTGCCTCTTTGGGTCACAAAATAAACCTCTCAGCCCAGAAATATGAAGTTAAGGGCATCTTTTAGGTTCCCCAAGGCTGCCTGAATGCTGTGCAAAGAGGCACTGATGTAACACAAGCTGTTCTTTGGCCAGCTCAAGCTGGGGAGCAAATCATATGGGATGGTCCTCATTTTACATCCACTTATCCCAGTGCTGCAAAATCCTGCTCCAGAGTGTTTTAATAACCCCTGCACATGAATCAGTGCAGCAGTATGTGGGAGGCAGTAGTTTGTTTCAGCTTACTGCGAGAGAATATAAAGCAGATGCTGAACCAGGTGATGCTCACAAGTGAGAAGGAATGATCTGCCCAATCTGAGTTTACAAAGTCATCCACTTTGTACATACACACTTATGCTGCATTTAAAATCTTGTCCAGCTGGGATTCAGATTCAGCTGCAACATCTACAGTCATACTTGGGTAAATACATCTGTAAGCTAGAAGGTATTAAAGTGCTTACATTTTCATTTGCATGGAATTTAGGTGCCTATGGTCAGGACAACAGTCTTGAAAAAAGTCTCTCTTCCACACCCAGATGATTTTTAAGGCAATATTGTGTCCATATGCCTTAAGCTGTGCCATCACATACACCCCATTGGTCTTCATTTTTGCTGAGACAGCTTCCCACCGGCTCTGGCACCTGCAGACCAGGTGTTCCTGCACTGCTCCCACTTGATTTACTGAGCACTCGCAGAACCTGACATTTAGACACAGAAACATCCAGTAAGGAGAGTTACTTGCAATGTGTATCACACTCTAGTGGTTAAGAGATCCTGCTGGAAACAGATTAAGCTTCTGCAGCCTCCAAGGAGAGCTGCTGAGCAGCAGGGGGAGCAGGGACACTCCCTCCCCTTCTCAAACCTGGGACACTATTGGGGTGTGCACAGACGTAGGAGGAGTGCAGGTTTGAGGTATTGAGCTTCACTTGGTGCAGGTCTCTGTGCTAACATGGGAACATATTCAAGCAGTGGTATCATCACCTCTCTTTCAAACAGTAAGTAAGCAAAACATTTAAATTTTGGAGGTTGCTCTGCAGATCTCTGCAGGCTGTTACCATCACATAGATATCCCAAAAGAAGCTACTAAAAGATTAAAAAAAAAAAAAAAAAAGACACATTCTGAACATATGTAAACCAGCATGAGCATTAATACTTTATATACTAAAATTTTCATATTAGATACTACATGATATATAAATATTTATGTATGAAGTTAAGCTTTCTGTCTCTTAGGCCCATTTCCAGCTGTCCCATCACTGTACAAAACTACCTTTATTCAACAGGCAAAAAATAGTAGAACTTGGTACCTCAACATTTAAAAAAAACCCTATTGCTAATACTTTCATTTAGCAGAAAGCAGAGCCCCCACATCTTTTGTACTTACACAATGGCAGATTTAGGCTTGAATCACTAAGTCACCTACATATCATCATGTTAGAAGTCACCACAGATCAGCTTTTCACAGTGAATATATGTATTTAATACAGAGCACCAGATTTTGACTATGTTCCTTGTGCACCTTAATTGCACAGATTAAAGAAATCAGAGTATTGACATACTGATGGCCATTTTACCTGAGATTTCAAATAGGTATTTTCAGAAAGTTTCTGGAAGACAGATTTGCTTCCAGCAATCCAGCAGGATAAACCTCTAAAATGTCCCACCATTGTACAGTGAAAACAGCACCATATAGCACAGCAAAGCCCTCTCTGCTCTCCCCTCCTTGAGAAAGTATTGCTTGCAAGATAATGTGGGGTGTTGCTGAGGAAGTTATTTTCCAAGGTGTACCAGAATGGAATAAGTGTGACAGCTCTTCATCTGCTGCTCACAGTAGACAGACACTTGAGTTGCACCTGTTTAATGATAAAATGTAATGGCACCACTGAAGATATTCAGAAGTGGCAGGAGGGGATTGTACAGAGCAGGAGAGTCAGTGGATCCTGGGAGGTGGACAGGACTCTCAGCCCTTCTCTGTCAGCTTCCCCACGTAAATCTCACCCATCTCTGAGTGCCATGAGCCCTTAGGGACAGTCCCTGCCCTGGCCCCATCCTGACCCCTCCCATTCTCCTATTTGCTCCAAAACATACTCACCTCTATTATCGCCCCTGCCTTAGCCACGAGGCACCTGGTTCCTCCTGGTCCCTTGCCTTCTTCAACACCTCCAAATTTAGAGATTGATGGACTCTCAGCTGGTTTCCCTAATTCCTCCTTAAATTCTCTCCCTCCCTTCCACCCAACTATTTTCTTTCCTGTGCTCAGAGCACTGCTATTCCCAGGAATTTCAACCCTGCCACTCTGTCCAGTGCTGCTGAGCTGGTCCTGGAATTTGGACTTTTATATATCATTTGACCTAGGAAACCCTATCTGCAAATACTACTTTTAAAGAGAAGGACATTATTTGAATTATCAAAGTAATTGTTTAATACAGAAAATTCTTCTACCTATGAAGCCATTTAACATTCAGACACTGTCTTACCTCAACTGAATGTTTGGAGATTATCCCAAATATTTTCTCTTCTGATGAAGCAGAAATTCTTTGCACACTGTAAAGAAGTTTGCATCTTTGTTTTATTGATCCAGAAAGACAAAAGCATTGTTTAATATCCATTGTTGAGAGACCTCCAGAGGTACTTCCAAATCATCTTCTTTTCTTGCTGTCTCAGAATGCTTATAGATAAAGATTGATTAGCAAATCTTTACAAAACTGCTTTGAATATAAAATAGTTGAAAGAAATTTGCACTGGGATGTTTTATCTGGGAAGACTATGTACTAGTATTTCATTCTTGTAATGAAAGACAATAAAATTTTAAGATCTGACTTGCTTCTTCTGGATGAATTTGTACATTTTGCATTTATAGAGAGAAAAATATATTTAATTACCCTATAAATAAAATTGAATAGTTTTTTAATATATATATATAAAAGAACCTATACATGCAAGTATATAAAAATCAAATGCATATACTCTTCACAACAAAAATATTCAGCCTTTATTTCTAGAAAAGCCAAAAAATAAAACCTTTTTTAGAAAAACCTCCATAACCTCTATATCTAATACTGATCTATTCTCACTTAGTATTCTCAAGCAAAATCCACAAGAGCTTTCAAAAAAATCTGTTTACTCTTGTCCTCTAAATTATGATTTTGGTGAATAACCTCGTGTTGAGAAAGGAAATGTTGCTTGGGAAAAAAATGCAACTAACAGCAGCAGCAAAAACAACAACAACAACTACAAAAAGACCTCTAAGATTCCATTTGGGCAGAGAAAGAACGTAATTAAGTGTAGCTTGAGGTAGTTCCAGATTTGGTGACAACAAGATACCTGACCAGAAATCTCCATGCCAGGAGCTTCTGTTCACCAAAGGAGACTTAATTATATCACGTCAACAGAAAAAGCAGAAGTTCAAGGCCAAAGGCTAGAGACTTAGATTTTTAATCTTACTGAAAACCTTTCAGATTGGAAAAATGAGATCAGAGGGTAAAAGCAAGCATGCTGAACTTCCTGGTTAATATTTGATTCATGGGACCTTTTCAAACCTGCACCAGGTGAGCTGCAGACCAGCCTTCTCCAATTCCTCAGTAGCAACCAAGCTCAGGCTGTGGTCAAGGCTCACCTCTGCTATGCGATTACCAGGGGCTCTGGAAAAACTATATTAATTTAGGATTGGATTTATTCAGCTCAATATTGGGCCCCTAAACTATGACCTACGTGCAGCTCAGACACCAAAGCCCCGAGCAGCTCTCGTAGCCACATCCGTTCAAGCCACAGCCAGGCACCAGCTATGCAGAGAGGCCACATCAAGCAGATCTCATTTGAAACCACTTTTTTTCAGAGCATAACCTCAGCAAATAAAATGTGGTTTCTCTTTTATTTAGCAACCTAAAAACATCTGCTGTTTAAAAAGTTCAGATTTCCTATGCATCACATGCAGGTTTTGAGCACCCATCTTGGGAGCAAGGGGTCTACCAAGGAGCGTTTGTGGTGGAGGATGAGGTCCTTGTGCGTGAGGAATGGCTCCCTGCCCTGCAGTCCCCTGCACCTGCTGGCTGACACCAGACCAATTTCATGCAACCTGATGATTTTCAAGCACCTGCACATGCTTTTGCCATTTCTTGCCTTGTTTTCAGACCTCCCTCCTACCGCAAATCAGCAGATTAATAGTAGAAGGCTGAGAGCTTTCCAGCTTCTTCTGGTAGCAATGAGGGTGCAGTACTCAATACAAACAAGTGTTTGCTGTTAACTGCAGGGAATAATTCACAGGAAGAAATTTTTTTCACAGACTGGAAATTTAAATTAATTTTTTATGATTACTGCACAGTATTTTGCAAATATCATAAATGTGACTGTGATGGCTATGATATAAAGATTAAGTCCTTAAATATATTTATCCTCCTTAAATAACTTTCTATACACTAAAAATATTACTGACTGTTATCTCTATTTACCACCAAGAATGGATTTAGACATTTAACGATATAAAATCATCTTGTAAATTTTCTATTAAACTAAACTATCCTGGGAGAGACAGCAGCTTCTCTGAAAAAAACAATCCATAATCTGCTTCAGATGATACTACTTATATTTCCACTCTTGACACACCTAATGCTGTTACTGTTCACTACCATCAACTGCAACAACACTGCTGCAGCAATAAACAAAAGGCTGAGGAAATAGACATATCTTTGATGCCCCACAAAGAGGAATATCCTCATTTATAGTTTGTTTTGTGCACATCATTGCTTTTAAACCATAAGAACATCCTTATTTTTTGAAACAATTTAAACTTGGAGGGTAAATTTCTGTCAATAAACACATAGTGCACTATATAGTTAATATAAATGCAATAGTTGTTGCTGATTTATGATCAAAGTGGAGATTCTCTATGTGGACTTCATGAAGCTTCTGAGAAGTTTGAGAAGTCTTCCAAAGTTTGAAAACAAACAAACACATCTGAATTTAAAAAAATATTTCTGCATTGCAACAGATGAAATGTTTTGTTCAGTGTGCCAACTTTAACATGGCTTCATCCACTATGAGAGCATACCAGTGGCAATATTCATAAGAAGCAAGGAGAAATAATTTCCTTGCTCTGTGACCAAAATACACATTCATCCCTGAGGTCTTCTGCTGAATTAAATAAGCACTGCATATTTTTAAAGATCATATGAATTCAATTAAACGTAGTGAAGACGGCCTCAGAGGAAAGAAAAATCTCTGCATAATTATTAACACAGACATAGGAGTGTACCCTGCCTGCTGTGTGACAGTGGCAAAAATGCCCTCCTTAATAAGAGTGGCAATTTTGGCACATACAAACAGCTGAGGAATTTGTGACCTCTCAAACCTCCAGTCTGATGCATGTTCTGAACACTGCCTCCAGTCCTGTCAGTCTTGAATGCTGAGTTTATACATCATTGACTCCTAAATGCTGTAAGATTGTGCTTAGTGTTATTGCTACAAGAAGCCTTCCTAATTTTAAAGCCTTTTTTCTTACGTGTTACAAAAATGGAGGAATTCTTGGTAGGGAGCCTCCCTGCAGACACACATCAGATGTGGCTGGCAAAAGTAAAAAACACAATGAAAGCAAAGTGATAAAGTACCAGACTTACCAAAAATTACTGCAGTAATTTTTCTCCCTTTGGAAAGTGTTTTATTTGTGTTCACCTCTCAGAAAGCTTAGCTTTAGCTTGGGGGGAAAAAAAACAAACAAAAAAAACCACCACACTATACAACCCAACACTCACTGTTAAAGCCAGAGCTGTTAAAAGCTCTTTGAGGGTTTGAAGAGTGAAAGAGTCTTTATGGTGTTTGCAGAATTTTACATAAAACACAGTACTTTCATGTTTTTCATGTCCCAGCTTCTTAAAAATTAAGATACCTTCACATGTTCTCTTCTTCCACAGAAGACTTAAAATGACTCGTCTGTAAATACACACAAAGATACACACAAAGACTACAAATACACTGACCCTCCTTAGGTATGATGCTATCCAGGACAAACAGATCCTGCTGGCTAAGAGATAATTTAAAAGTGAAACAAATTGCAAGGTAAGATTTCTAAAATAATACAAAACAGAAACTTAAAACGATCTGGGACCTTGAAGATCAGCCATCACTCAGGAGCAGATTAAGTTAAAGTCAAATTATATCACACATTCAAATTATTTAGGTACCAAAAAAAAAAAAAGCAGATGAGAGGCACAGAACCACTGGCACAGAAGAATTCCAGAGAGACACCACAAAGATATGAGGATTATAAAAACCCACTTGCACTTCAAGTGAACTCTGCTCTATGTATAGGTAGATGCATTAGTCCTTAAGAGGGAAACCATTAAAAAAGTAGGGCAGCAGTTTCATCTGAGAGAAACAAGATAGAATAATCCTTTTGGGGATGTTTTCATTAAGACGCGTTGCCCCTTTTTAGAGTTCCAGGCAAGATACACACTTCTTTTAAAAGTTTATCTTACTAATTCTGAATACTCTAGCTTTGTCAGTGGTAAATAAAATGCAACAAATTGTCCCTATGAGTTAAGAAAAGATTCCATAAGGTCAAGCTCTGCTTCCAGCAAAAAAAGTACCTCTGCCTGTCTTTTGAAGCAGAAATGTTCCCTTTCTGATGCTCCTAGGCTCTGAAAGATGAAGCTCCCTGACAGACACATATTTCAAGGCAAGAGATTACATCAGAAAGCCACCATCAGAAATCATTTACCAAATGAAGTCATGAAATGAAAATTACTAATGGAAAGCGGCAATTTGGCCAGTTCTCTGTACTGCCCTAATCATGCTCACAAAGTCTTGGGGCTGGCTAAAAAACGCCTTCCTTCAGATCTAAGATAAGGACTGTTTCTAATACTCTACACAAAGCTGTTATATAAACCCACCGATGGAGATGGCTTCTTGCATCCCAGAGCCAGCCCACTCACTTATTCCAGAAATCCAGGCAGGTAAAGCCTCAGTGAGGAGAACACTGATCAAGGTGACGCACTAACATCTTGTATACATCTACCCCTGTGTCACACCTGCAGTGAGCTCGATCCAAAGGAGCTCTCACACCCCTGCACAGGGATCACTGTGAAGTGGAAATGGGGACAATGGGGAGGCAGAGGGACACCCTCTGTTCTGCTGCCCTGCCGCTGGAGCAGGGGAACCACGCAGCACCAGGCTGCACAGCCTGCTGGCACGCAGGTGCTCAGGAGGAGATCGTGATTTCCCTTCCCCATTTCCCCCAGCTGCTGCTGATTTAATGCAGACAAAACTGGATAAAATACAGGCATTGCCCTGGGAGCTGGAATCAGCACCAGGTGCCTGCATCTCTTGCATCTGAATATCACTGGTTTTTTGCACAAATCCAGCTTAAAATGCTGTACTAGCCTCAACATTTGAGTAGTAACTAGAAAATACAAAAAATATAAATTCAGATTGGGATAATTTATTTCTGCACCACCAGAAGCAGCTTCCTTCATTTTTATCAGGGAAAATTATTTTATTCTGGGAAAGTTTATCTAACCAGCAGTGCCAGAACTGTGGCTAACTCTAACAATATATTGGTTTAGCATAGGAACAGTAACATATTCACCCTCGATGTCAAGCCATTACTAGGTTGAACCTGGTTATGGGCATGAAATTTGTTTTTCAAGCTTCCCTAAGCCACAGTCATAATACCCTTCCCTAAGGACAGCTGTAAAGGGATATTACCCCAAGATGTCATATCAACAGCAAAGAAAATGTTCATGTAGATGTCAATCTTCAGTGACAAGCAATTGAAAAGGTAATCCAAGATGATATAACTAATTAATATCAAAGACTAAATACATAAAACATTGCTTGCAGACCAGATTGCAGCAGAGGCCACCAAATAGGGATTTCAATCACATGCCTCCTGCGCTTCTCCCACCCCATATCCCCAGGGCGGGGAAGACAAACTCCAAACCAGTATTAAGGGTTTAACTTCCAAGCAGGCTCAATACTAAGCCCATAAAATTCACAAATTCCAGCATCTGGTGAAATGATTTCCCCTGAACCATGCAGATCCCACTTTTCCTCCATGCATCTTACAGGGGCCTTCAGCTCCCAGTATGCAGGATGGGGAGGCCCCAGGTCAGGGCCATTAGGAGGGAGGACTGCAGAATCCATGCCTACCTTTCAATTTAAATGTGCTCAGCTCATGGCACAAGTATTTCTAAAGAGTAAATTAATTCAAGTATTGTTCACTTTGTGAGCCAAAACTCGAAATAAATATTGGTACTGCCTTTACTACCTTTGATAATTTGTTTTGGAAATAGCATCACTTTTGATTTCTTTGAGCTGGAAGTTTACAACTGTTTCTAACATTCCATTTGATGTAAATGATTCAATAGAAACAGAGCCAAAATACTCTTTTCAGTTTTAAAGATTGCTTTAAAATGTTTAGTATAGTCAAAGTACTTACACCACCTTTAAATTCCAGCTAATAAGTAACTAAAAAAATACATTAACAGAATTCTTTTCTTCTCTCAGTGTGAATGAGTTCTCTAGTGTCTACACTGGGAAATTATTATTATTGATACCATTTTCAAATATAATTATTGTTTTTAGACACACCCGGCTCCTAATTCTATCACCAAACTCTTTACATTAATAGCATTTTTAAAAAGTAAGTTCAAGTACAGAATTAAATTGAAAGTTTTAATAGCTTATCCATATGTATCCTTGACATTCTTGGCTGCAGGAAGGGATAGCATCATAATATTAAAGAAAACCAGGTATAAATCTAGCTGTAAGAGCCATATAAACAATTTCCTCTAAATCAAGATTTCCTAAGAATCTCGCTTTTATTCAAAAACTGTATTTTCTATACAGACTATTTGCTTTTAAAATAACAGAGTTAAGATGTTAGCCATTCTAACTATTCATATAGAAATGTTAGTTTGAATGCTTGTTGTAAACCTTTCAGGGTGACAAATGAAAGATAATAAACCCTCGATCAATATAAGTTTTATTTATTCATCCGCAAACAGAGCATATCATAGGCAACAACGCCGCCTAGGAGAACAAGGATTTCACATAAAATGTTTTGGCAGAAACACACATTTAAATAATCATCCAAATCATCACCTCACTACCTCTATCTTAAAAAAAATCAAAATAAAACAAAAAAATAGAGAAAAAGAAACATAAGATCTGAACAAACAAACAGCCCAGAATTTTTTTTATTTAATGTCTATGCCAGCCACATCTGTCCCTGATTTTAGGAGTCATAATACTTAGCAGTGACAATGGCACCTTTCATTTGCAAACACTTTATAAACATGAACTGACTGCAGTTATACCACAATACCTCACCACAGCTAATCAACACGACTGCCTGGTCTGCCCTCAGCCTGGGGAAGTGCTGATTTAAGTTTGTGCTGCCAGCCCCCTGTATGACAGT
Source organism: Picathartes gymnocephalus (assembly GCA_013390045.1). Lineage (NCBI taxonomy): Eukaryota > Metazoa > Chordata > Aves > Passeriformes > Picathartidae > Picathartes > Picathartes gymnocephalus. The sequence continues at coordinate 20,891 of WEKY01047198.1, forward strand.
GTCTACATCCTGCAAAGTACTACCCACAGAAATGAGTTTAGCATAAACTGACTGACCAAACTACAGCACATCATCAAGCAGGTTTCTCCACTCAGTGCTAATATTTTGTTTTATAATCCAAGAAGAACTGACCAGACCAGGATGCAATTTAATGTAAACCATTTGGAGTGAAAGGTGTTATCTTGCCTAGCGAAATCTCCCCCTCACAGTCCAGCTCACAGGCAGAGTCAGTGGCAACCTCATGGTCAGGGGAGATCTGGGACATCCTATCAAAAGGGTCCTTGCGATTTTCCTCACAGTCAACCACATTTGGGATCATGTTAACATAAGCAGTCACTATCTCCTTATGGTAAAGGGTGTCCTGGTTGTAAGAGATAAGCTCATTGCTTATATTAACAGTCTCCACTGGAGTACCAGAGCAAAAGTGACCGCATCCCAGGAGGTTGGAGAAAACTTTTCTAAAGTCAGCATTGAAGGCATAGATGATGGGGTTAAGAGAAGAGTTGGCCCAACCAAACCAGACAAAGATATTAAAGGTGGTCTCACTGACACAGGGGAGGCCAGCATGGGGGTCACTGGGTGGGCTCTCGCAGAAGGGAACCATGCAGTTCAGGATGAAGAACGGCAACCAGCAGCAGACAAAGACACCCATGATGACAGAGAGCGTCTTCAACACCTTGGTTTCTTTCCTGATGGAGGACTTGAGGCTTGTGTGATGGTGGCAGTCAATGTGGCTGCTCCGGCAGCTCTGTGCATGCTCAGCTGCCCTCTCCAAGGAAGAGATACGACGAATCTGCACCTGGGCAATGCGGTAGATTCGAGTGTAGGTAACTATCATGATAGCCACCGGGATATAAAAACTGATCAAGGAGGAGGAAATAGCATAAGTCCTGTTGAGGCTGGAGTCACAGCTCTCGGATGGTCCAGTGAGGGTATCATTGCTGCCAGAGGTCCCATCAGAGGGTCTCACTGCTGCTAATGCCACCCATGTAGTACTCATATCTTCTGCCCAAGTGGTGACAGCACCTGCTGCTGCCCAGGCAGTGCCAAATCCATCTCCAGTATCAGCAGCAGCAACAACATCCCCACCTTTGTGCCAGTTGAGCTGGACAGGGATGAAGGAGATGAGCACAGACAGCGCCCATGCCACGCTGATCATCACCAGAGCCAAACGCTGGGTCATCTTCCTCTCGTAGCGGAAAGGGCTGGAGATAGCCCAGTACCTGTCCACACTGATCACGCAGAGGTTGAGGATGGAGGCCGTGGAGCACATGATATCAAAGGCCACCCAGACGTTGCAGAAAGCCCCAAAGGGCCAGTACCCAGCTACCTCTGCCACTGCCTTCCAGGGCATGACCAGCAGGGCCACCAGCAGGTCCGAGACAGCCAGGGACACGATGAAGATGTTGGTAACCTTGCTCCGCAGGTGCCGGTAGCGGACGATGGCCGCGCACACGAGCACATTCCCAAAGAGCGTCCAGAGGATGAGCAGCGCCAGCAGGCTGCCCGCCGCCACCTGCGCCGCGCCGGGGGCGCCCGCCGGCCCCCGGGCCTCGC
>WEKY01047198.1:22529-57209 GCA_013390045.1 Picathartes gymnocephalus
ATGGGGCCGCTGCCCCCCCGCCCCGCCGCCACCCCTGCCGGATGGCCCCGCTCTGCCGCTCAGCGCGCACCGGGCTCCGGGCTCCGCGCCTCGCCACTACCGCCGCGCCAGCCCTGCCGGGGTCCCTCTCCCGCGCTCCGGGGGCCCCGCCTGGAGTCCCCGCCCCGCGGTTCAGTGCAAGCACCCCTGCTCGGGATCCCCGCCCCGCGGCTCAGTGCGGATCCCCCTGTTCGAGGTCCCCGCACCGCGGGTCCTCCCAGGGACCGCAGTTCGGCGCGTCCCCCTGCTCGGTGTCGCTGTCCCGCGGACCCCGGTTTGGGTACCCGCCTTGCCTCCTTTCGCTTGCGCTCCCCGCTGAGCAGCTCAGAACGGTCCTCTCTTCCTCCGGCTCCCCGCTCCGCGGCTCAGCGCGTACCCTGCCCGTGGCACACGCTCCGCGCCCGCTCCTTCTGGGTTCGCTCTGCGCCTCCGCGACTGCCGGTGGCTCCTGCCCGGGCTGGAGGCTCCCCTCGCCCCGTGCCCGCCCGGGCTCCCAGCGCGACGGAGCTGCGCGCCTGCCTGTGCTGCCCGCCCGTTCCCCGTTGCCCGGGCCGGCCCGTGCGCCCCCGCCGCCCTGTGAGCATGCTCCGCCGCCAGGGACGCCCCGTCCTGGCCGGTGGGCACCGCGGCTGGCAGGGGACGGGACGCGACGGGACGCGACGGGAAGGGACGGGACGGGAAGGGAAGGCAAGGGAAGGCACAGAGGGGCCAGCCGCCCCGCCTGCTCCTTCCCTCTCTCCGAGACCGAGTCACCCTCGCAATTCCTCGGTGCCGTCACCGGCTCTGTGCAGCGGTTTTGCGCAGCACAAGCGAAGAGCGCGGTCCCACCGCGGGGAGAGGCGAAATGCCCCCCAGCATCCCCGGGGGAAGAGGGGCTGTCCAGGATGGGTACGGTCACAGCTCGGCCAGCCTCTCGCTGGGAGCGAACGGAGCTGAAAGGTGCGGTGTGGGGAGCGGGACGGGCTGGGGGTCTTCCACAGGGATGGGAAATAGTGTGCCTCCGTACTTGTTCCAAGGGCTTCTGCTGGATGGCTGAGATGTATTACAGGCAGAAAGCCCGGCAACCGAAAATCCTATTCTCTCTCTTTCCAGCTCTATGGGATGAATCATTCCTCTCGGTAGGGCTCCAGCACAACTAGAAACAGACTATGACCGTGAGCATTACAGGTGTTAATGTTCTAGCACTCACCGTGTGCAAATGTCATGCTCGAGTTTCTTCAGAGAACATGTCTTAGTGATTTTAATTCAAAATATAGTGGATATAGTTTGTCTAAAACTTAATTCCTTTTTAAAACCGTTGCCAGAGATCAAACCCATTCTTGACTCTGCAGCCTCTTTTAGCACTGAAAGGGCTGAAGAACCTATACTCTCCAGGGGCCTTCCAGCTGCTTCTCCAGGCAGATAGGGAAGGACAAGACTCACTATACCTTGCTGGATCTGCAGTGACATGAAGGAAGATTAAGTGCTAGAGCTGCTAAATACAGAGGGAAGAGAAAAAAATAAAACAAATTCTGAAACCTTTTAGGTAATTTTATAAAATTGTCACAAGAAAGCTGAAGCTTCACTATAGCTCTCACTTAAGAAATTGGCACTACTTTTCCACATTTAAGCAGAGTTATATTTAATATTGGAGGGAGAATTTAGCTTTTGTCACCACTGAATTCTAAATAGTGTGACTAAAGCTCTGATGCTGAGGCAATGTGTTGCTTGCACAAACTCTGCTTTCCTAAGCAATGCCTCCTACAATTTCTCTAAAGGAAGATGCAGATTGCACAAGTACTTGTGCACATGCCTGTTGAAGCTGCTAGTCATGGGGTTATTTTATACCAAAAGCATTGATCTGATTTGCTTGTTTAGCTTATATTCATTGCTTCAGCAATGTAGAGGTGTATGCAAATACTTGTAATGTGGTATCTGTATGTATGTGTGTGTTTACACGTGTGCTGCCAGTATGTATGAACTATTTAAATAAACACACGTCTAAGTATCTGTCTTAATAACAAGAGTAGCCCAATAATAACATAGCCTGCCCACAGCTCAGCAGTTCCTTGTCCACACTGGTAGCTTGGTACAAATCAGAGGTGCAGGTGTGTGTTATCTCCTGCCAGCTCTGCTGGGTGTGCTGGGCTCAGGCACACAGAAGGTGCAAGCAGATGGGAAAGATGCCTTAACCCACTGAAACAAAAATGTTAAGAGCTCACCAGTCAGATGTTTAAAAAATGAAGTTTTGTTATGCATTGATTTTTACTGTCTGCAATAGGTGGACCCAAAGTGGAGGACTTTCCAAAGTATCCCATTTATTGGCCAGGAGTTGCATTTGGCTGTCTGAATCCTGTAACTCAGAATTTAGAGGATATAATATCCTTTCCCACCTATTTAATCTTTAGCAATCATTCTTGGTTTCCAGCTGGTGGCAACGGATGTTGCTCATCAAAGCTCCCTAGGGATAAAGATCTAGCATTGAGCTGGGGGAAGATTCATCCCCCAAAGGTGCACCTGTCAATGGCTGCATGGGTGATACAGTCTCCAATGTTGATTCAACATTTCATGCATGCATGTTCAAAACTTTCTTCCAAGGGAAAGGAATGCATTAGGAGACCAGGAATGTTTTCAGTGGTAGTAGAAAGAAATACTAGTTTGTGATGGGGTGGCATATGAGAGTAAAACTGCCATGATGACAGACTCAATGAGTTGGGAAGAAGTGGGGCAGGAAAGAGCAACAGGACAACTGCTTTGTGCTTTTACCAGATCATTCATAATAGCATCAGGTCAGAGAAACAATCATTTAATGGGGACATTTATGGGACATTATGTGTTATAACATTCCCTCCACTGCTATCAAAATTTTTTGAGCCTGAGATAAAAACCTTTCGCATTTATAGGTTATTAGCATCCTTTTTTAACTTTCTGTAGGCAGTTTGCATATAAATCTCACTTTAAGAATAGTCCATTAAACCCACAGCTGTCACTTGCTGAGAGATTTGGGGTGGGGTTTTTTTTCATCCTGAAATCATCTTTTGTGCTTTTCCTTCAAAGCTTTTCCTCATTTTTCTTTTTTTTTATTCACCTGTTAAAATTGCAGTTCTCTCTCACAGCTGGCAAGTTGGAAGTAATGGAATTTAACTGCTAGTGCAATGGTTCTGAGAAAAAAAAAAAAAAAAAACAAACTTTTCAGTTCCTGATTTTAGAAATATATGTTTTACTAGCTCTTTCCCTTCATTGCCACAGTTTCTATTTCCATTTCAAAATACAGAGACCCTCTGTTCTGCCTAATATTTATTTAAAAATTGTCAACACTCATAAATTCACATTGTCTCATCTAAGAGATACTTGATATAAAGAGATAAAATATAATTAATGCTGAAAGGAAATTAAAATACAGAGACAGAGGTGTACCACTGAGGTTTAGGCTGTAAAAGCATCCCATCAAAAACCTCCCATTACAGTTAGGCTGTAAAACAGAGAGGAAGGGGTAGTGGTAGAGGTGGAGGAGGCTGGGAGTCACTGCACATTAGGCCAGTTTAGCAAAATCACTGCACATGTTCTTAAGTGTAGAAGGATGCAGCCTTTATTGCACAGGGGTGAACAAAGGTGCAGGTGTGTGTACAGACAGCCGTGTGGAATACTGAGGAAGGAGGGAGATGGCTGGTATCACCAATTTATGTAGTGCAGAAAAACCCATGCGACTAGGTTGGGTTCTGCTGTTCATGTTTCAAACAAAAATAAATATGAGCAATTGGAAAATGATCTGAAATGCATTACAGGAATTGTGTCTGGGAAACTTCCTCAGCTGAGCAGAGGACAGCAGGAGGGTTTGAACCAGCTGGTGATACCAAGGGGAAAAGTTTTCTATAACACATGACTTTTAATATTTCAGGTAAAGTTGGAAAAACTTCAGAGGCTAAAAACTGAATCTATGAGAAATCAGGGTAGAGGTGGGGTGCACATTCTTAACAGTAATGATGATTAATGGCTGAAGCTGTTGGTTTTGGGTTGTAATAGAATTGCCATCATTTGAAATCTGAAAGCCAAGGCTGAATGTATTTCTCAGAGGCTGTGCCTCAGCTCATCCCTCAGCTCTGTCTTTATTCCGAGGGTACCAAACTGTACTCTGTAGTCCTTGTCGGAAAAGTAATTTTGGGTGGCTACAGTTACCCTGCTGGCCTTAAGTCCTATTTAGGTTTTTGTTGACTTGATTAACCATATGTAACTGTATGAACAGTTCTTCCACTGACTCTGTTCCTTTTTTATTTTGTAATGAGTGTGATATGGTTCAGCCATTGATCACTCAGGGAAATCATGAAATAATTGATGTTAACTGAAGAAATTTCCACAGATTTTTTTTTTTTTAATTCATCCCAAGCTTGTCTTCATTTATACCAATGGTAAAAGATGAATGCTAGTCAAGGCCAAGACCAAAGGGAACAGCATTTTTGTAAATATGATTCCTGCTGTACTGTCTTGTTCATTTTGGGGCTTTTGTCTTATAAAATATTATCTTTTATTTTTGGATATTTATAATCATGTATTTAAAATAGTATCATTTTTTTCCAATATAACAAGAGTTCACATGATTAAAAACTGCTAAAGATCAGTCACTTTGAAAGAAGATAAATAAAAAGAGAAAAAAACCTGGTTTTTACAGTTTGGGAATTTTATTCGAATTCTCTGGGTGTGCGTGGCTATATCCCAGGGGCACAACTGTCCTGAGAAAATAATCAAGATGAAAATTTTCTAATGCTGAACACTTCAAGATTTTTATTTTGTCTTTTACCAACTATACTATCAAACTGCAAATAAAAATCAGGTGGGCTTAATTCCCCAAGGAGCTGCTGTAATTTTTTGCTCTGGCTTCAATAGTGTAACAACTTGCCCTGTGGAGTAAGTTGAAAACAACTTTATTTTCAGTGTTCTGATTTCTCTGTTTCTCTAATCTACTGTACATTACTAATGTAACATCATTTATCTTAGGATTTTACCCTGTCCATTAACATAGCATGAGATTATCTTTCACAAATCCTTCATGGAATCAAACAGGAGTTTCAGTAATGAAATCAGACACTATTGTGAAGACTGTTAAGTCTGATAGAAAAGAGGGTCTCAGAAAACAGAAGTCAGCAGCTGAGTGTTTGCCTCTCAAGGAACAGAGATGCTGTCTCATAGGGTCAGACAGTGACTCATCCTTGGGCTCCCCTCCTCCCAGAAGGCAGCTGCCGCACGGACGGGAGTGGGGTTGGGAAGCAGGACACCCAAACCTCCTCTGTTGCACTGCACTGTGGCACAGCTGTATCGTTGCACAAAGAGCCTGTTGCAAATCCTGCACAGAAAACTGCAGAGCAAGGTAATTTTACAAGTCTGCCAACAGTTGGAGCTGATAGGGTTTTTAATCTGAATTTTTTAGAGTTGTATAAGACCAGGACTAGATTTCATAGTTCAGGATTTATTTGGGGGAAGAATTCCAGTTGCAAATTTTTAAACATTAGCAGTAAAGATGAGCAACTTTGTTACTTTGAGATAAACAGAATTAAGCTGCTCCTTTTACGTATTTCTGCCTTTTTTCCCCCCCTTAACCAATACTTAAAATAACATGCTCATTTAGAATCCTTCTGGTTTCTTCTCCAACACACATAACGAGGGTCAAAGGAGTTTCCAAGTGTAGAGAGTATTAAGCTCCCCTGTAATGCCCTTAGGACCCCCTCCCCCATTCTTCTGGCTGATGCACTGCAAATCAAAGGAGGGAGCATACAGGTTGAGAAGCATATGCTCAAATAAATCAAGGCAAATACCCCAAATTCAGCACAAGGTCAGAGCCACAGTGCATTGCTGCAGTGTGCAGCTTGGAACAAAGATCACATGTGCAGGCACAACCAGCTCTTCTTGATATAGTGGAGTTTGGGTTCTTGACTCTTCTTGGACTGGAAAGGTTTCCCAAAATGTAGAGCAAAGAAAATAAAATTAAAGGTTTAAAGAGAAGAAAGACATTCTGATGCTTAGAAAGGACTCGAGGACACCTTCAGAAGTCTGCTTGGCTAGCTTTACATGTTTTAAAATTATTTCTTGGTAATTAAACTATTAGATTCGAGCAGGCAGTGGTGGAAAACCCTACCTGGGGAGCACTCCAGGCATGCTCTCATACCTGGGAGAGGAGCAGCAGAAGGGGCAAGGAAGGAGGTTCGTGTAACCAGCTACCATTAGGATGTTGTTATGAAGCTCTTGCTTATTACATCAATGCTGTTGGTTGCTGCCTTCCTACAAAAGTCATTGCCCGATAGAAGGGAAATTACTAAATTCAGAAAATGATGGACTCAAGTTGGAACCAGACACAAAGCGTGGACTTAAGTATATTAATCATATATGTGCATTCTTAAAAGCATTCTAAGCTTCAGTTAAGCCTGATAAATATTTGATTGCACAATAAATTAGAATAAAGAAGTCATGGTATCCTTGAAAATCCTGGCCAGCCACTCCCCCAGAGTGGGATGGAGGAGAGAATCAGAACAGTAAAGGTAAAAAAACAACTTGTAGATTGAGATAAAGACAATTTAACAGGCAGTGCTAAAGGTGTATGTGCAGGCAAAGCAAAACCAGGAGCTAATTAACCTCTTCCCTTGGGCAGGCAGGTGTTCAGCCATCTTCAGGAAAGTAGGGATCCATCACATAACAGTGACTTGGGAAGACAAATGCCACCACTCCAAATGTGTGTCCCCTCCCCCACTGCTTCCCTCTTCTTCCCTCAGATTCATGCTCAGCACGAAGCCATATGGTGCAGGATATGGTGTGGGATGTCCCTGGGTCAGTTGGTGTCACCTGTCCTGGATGTGTCCCCTCCCAGCTCCTTGTGCACCCCCACCCTCCTCACTGCTGGGGTGGGATGATGGACAGAAAAGGCCTTGCCTCTGTGGAGGTGCTGCTCAGCAATAGCTGAAACATCCCTGAGTTACCAGCACTGTTCGCAGCACAAATCCCAAACAGAGCCCCACTCTAGCTGCTGTGATGAAAATTAACTCTATTCCAGCCAAAACCAGCAGATGCAGACAGGAGCTGTTCCTCACTCTGATTAAAATACTGATGTAGTTCACCGGAATGAATGATTCTATGTGTGGTTTTCACAAGATGGCTTTTAATTCCAGGTGTATTGCAGTGACATTCAAGCAAAGATTTATTGGAAACGAAACATAAAACACCCACTGCACTGTCACAAATGAAGTAGAGAGAGAGCAGCTGGTTTTCCTGCAATCCCTGTTCTTGCAAAACTTTGCACCTCCTGCACCCATGTTTATTTGTACTTAGGCATAAATCGTGGTCCATTTGCTTCTGGCAAGAAAAGAAGATGTGTTGGTAAAGATTTTACCAAATGTCATATTTTTAGAGATGAAATTCAGTTCTCTTTTAGGTGAAGAAGAGTGGTAGAAGAAGGCAGGAGGCATGACAAATAAAATTGTATGTTTTGCTCTAAATGTCAGCCAAATTAACATTATGGGACATAACACACCTCAATTAAAAAAAAATCAAACCAACAAATAATAATAAAAAAATATTCTAACCATTGACTACTGACATTAAAGTATCATCAAATTCAAGATGAAATTAATCCATCAAAAGCTAATAGAGCCAAACCTCCTTTTTAATGTTCTCCTTAACAATCGCAGCTGCTTCAATTCTGTTTAAATCCAGATTTTATTCATGCATGCATAGAATGAGGCCAAATGCTTGGGGACAAGGTTTCCCAGGGAATAAGTGATCCAATGAGCCATCTGTACACACATCATGCCTAATCAGGGTGAGGTGGGGAAACTAAAAATTATTAGATTATTAAATTCTTGAAGTTTTGGAATCTTTTTTATTTCAAGGAATTTTGAAAATTAATGAATCATATAAGCTAGTGATAAGAAACATGCACTTACATTACCTGGGTAATTTCCCTCTCTACTGCTCTCTGGAGCCATCTATTTCTCTGCACTTATATAATCCACTCAAAGTCTATGGAACCCAAGTGGACAACACAAATATTTCCAAAATTATCAAAAATGGACGTTATTTTTTACATGATTAAAAGAGAAAATTCAAAGTATTGAGAAATACTAGTAAAAGGAATTCACTTCTTTGAGAAGGGCTTATCCATGACTCTTCCATTTTCTTCCATCTCAGTGTCACTGACACAAAAAAACCACTTGGAAAACCTGTGATCATGCAAGTTTGACTCTTCAGGTAAACTGATGATTGTAGTGCTCTTTTTGCACCTTAGCTGCCTTTAATTCTGTACACATATGAGTTTAAATGCAACCCAAGCATGTATTATAGAATAGATAGAATTATTTAGGGAGGAAAGGTAATGAGTGGAAGAGCTTGACAGAAGGATGAACATCAGAGAATAACTTTCTCTTTAAGGTTAGGCAGAAAAAAATCAGAATCCTTTGCCTATCAAGTGCATTTCACTAAAGAAATTCCCTTTTTAAAAAGTCTCCTTTAAGGTAATATTGAATTGGAGCACCTCAGGAGAATATCAATGAGCAGCTGTTAGATCTCTCTCCTGGGTAAGCAGGATCTTGTGCCTCCTGTCACATGCTTGAGCAGATAGGTAGGCAGAAATAGGGTAGTTTTGTGCTATTATTATATTTTCAAACCTGTGATAGATCAGTATTGTCGATATATACTAGAAGAAAAAAAATAGGAAACAGTTATTTGAGAAAGCCCAGGTTTAGCATTGAGCAGAGAGCTAGAAGTCACACTATGTTAGCTACATTAATCTGAGTATTTTTCCTCATCCAAAAACTGTATGTTCCTATTTTTCCTGGTTCAAAAATCTATATTTCTTAAAAATATATACTCTTAAATATTCAGAACTTCAAGACTCATTATTGCTTCAAGAGTAGTTAAGCTAAGAGCTGCTTCCATAAAATATTCTGTGTTTGGATGAAACAATATTTTTTGAGCGAAGTCCTGTTGTGAAAACCTCTTAAGGCATCTCAGGTCAAAATCAAGTCTCTGGTCCTAAAACAGAACCATTTTAGTCAGCAGGGTTTCATCAGTGCAGCTCGAAATAGAATTTGTCCATTAGCATGTTTAAAGCATTTGCTCACTGCCAGAGTACTGCCTTAATTCACTTTTCTGAATAAACTTCAATTTCAGCACTCAAAAGCAATTTAATACTGTGGGCAAATGAAATTATTTCAGTCCTAATGTGAAGAAGCAGAAAGGGCTAAGTAATTGCAAATTAAATATTACTAAATAAGGATGTTATTTATTTTTGAAACTTCCAAATGCATGCTACATGTTTGCAATAGAGCATATGGCCCCTTCTTGGCCTTAGGGATTTAGAGCTAGCTCTGCTTTGACTGAACACAAATGCTGGAAATCAGCCTAAGAGCACCAGTTCTAGCTAAAGAAGGACACAGGACCCATCCCACAGGAGCAGAGGAAGAAACAGGCTTCCTTGAAGCCATCTCTATGAGCACTTAAATGTTAAAATGGAATTTTTGCCCCTACCTAGTAAAATGAAATTTTCTCTGATCCTGGAATTAGCTGCAGAGTTTGTCCAGGAAGATTAAAGACTGCTTTGGAAAGAAGATTAAAGCTTTATTTCATTATCTGGATGGCCTTATGTACGCAAATTTTAGAGATACCTGAGGGTTAAAGTTGGTATTTACATGGAACTAGGTGAAATCAAGCTACTAAGTTCAAACAGAAAGATAGAAAATATTACTGTCTAGAATGAATGTAAGAGCTAATAGAGATGCTATAAAAGAGCATGACAAGCAGCCATAGGGACAGGCAGAGATTACAGGGATATGATCAGTGTCTCTTCTAAAAACCACTTAAAAGCAAACAACTGAAATTGCTTTGCAGGAAGATAGGAGTCCTCATGCTCAGTCTCCTGATGCTTCATCTAATTCAGACTTCACCTGAGACTTCAGATGGATACTTCTTTACCTGATCTGGACTCTGCAACAGGTAAAGAAGGTAGTAAAAATTCCTAAGCAGGTTATGGTTATGTGTACCACAAAATAGAATTGAAGATTAATTAGGATGTGAAGCAATTCCTGAAGAAAACTAAAGCAGTCAGGTAATTTATCGAACGGTCTGGGTTTGCCATCTAGTGGTGCAAAGCCAAAAATTTTTTTCTGCTGCATGAAGGGAGACGCAACTGCTGAAATCTCCTGTCTCAGAAGCAAACCTCTCCCACATGGAAATATTCCTGCACTTGGGATGATGGCAGTGATAAGTGTACAACTGTCCTTTCAGGAACCAGGAGCAGAAATTTTTCAGCCCTTGACACACCAGATTTAGGACTAGGTCATCAACAAATTAGCAAGGGTTATCCAGTAATTAATTGATCTGTAGCTCCAGTATCCTGGTTACTGCTCCAGTCCTTCAATCTTGCAGGTGTAGATTCTAGGACTATTCAGGCACCCAACTTTTCACTGCTTTCTGTGAGAATTCAAGCAACTAAATATCACAGGCTTCTGAGATTATATTCTAACATCTTGTAAGCCACAGTTATAAAACTCTCAGCCAAAGGCCTTCCAGATTTCTAGAGGCTTCAACTTTGCTTTACAGTAGCTCTGTATGAAAGCAGAGATTGATTATTTTCCAACCAGGAGACTGATCTACAATGATATTAGCAGCTCATAAAAAAATTGTGCAGGGAATACATACCATTCTGGCACCGGAACACATATACCTAAATATGAGCTATAAGACTAGTTTTTTCTCTTAAAACATTTCAAGAATTTTGGAGGACTACAAGAACTAACTCCAGAGTTGTGGTGATACGAAAAGCCTCTCCTAGGATACACTACAATTCTAAACGTACCCCAGTTTTACCTTCCCTATGGGTTCTCGCCCCCCCTGCCCCTTTCCCTCCTCCCCTGTTCTCCTTTCCCCAGCTCCCCGTGGGTCCCCGTCCCCTGGCCTCGCCCTCCCTATCCCCACGTTGGCCCGCACACCTTGGCCCCTCCCGTGCGGTGCTCCCACCGCCCCTTGCCTGCCCGGGAAAAACCCCTGTTCGTTCCCAGTCCTGGATTCTCTGTTCCTGGTTCCCTTCACGTGTGGCTGCAATAAACCCCGTGGAACTCCATATAAGAACCCTTCCCGTTTCTCTTTGTCGGAGGATTACAACGCTATCCGGTGTGTGTGTGTTCCTGGGGAGCGTGCCCGTGACACCGAGCGGCTCCTGACTGGAGGCGTTTCTGGAAGGCAGCGGCACCTTACCTTACCAACAGCACAGCCACCGCTACAAAGAATATTTGAAGAAAGAATTTAGTTAAAGGATTAATTTTATTTCTCAGTTAAGTCATATAGTAAATACAAGAAAATTGTACAAAATATGTTTCATCAGAAAAGATTATATACAGCATGATACCTAATCATACCAGTTACTTACCTGGATTTCTTGCTATCTGTATCTATTCACACAATAATAGTTATATCTTTATTTTCATCAGTAATAAGGAACCTTAAACTAATTCCCACACCCCAATTATCTAGCAAATAATTTTAGGTTTTACTATTAAAATGACACAGCTAAGAATTAAGAGTTGGGGTTTTCCTAGTATTTCTGGGATTCAGGAGAATCTCTTACAGGGATTTTCTGTTCTCAGTCATACAGGGTTTTTTGTAAATCCCCTTGACAAGTCACAATGAATGAAAACAAAGCCATACAAATTGTACAGGGAACAAATCCCAGATAAATAAAACAAAGAATAATGAATTAACTTTATTATGTAGTGTTAATCATATTAACACTAATTTGATTCTGAAAAGTGTATTTATACAATAAGACCACATATATAACAAAACATGGAAGAAAAATTTAAAAAATTACATGTCATTAGCTATGGTCCCTTCTTTAAAAAAATTACTGAATCTTCTATTTATTGAGCAGCTGCTGCATTCACTCATTCATTCATCCACTCCCTCAACTGTTATTTATGTAATTAATTATTCAATCAATTGTTCACTGAGGGACCGTGTATGATCTATGTTTTACAATTGACCTCAAAGAGCGAGGCAGCTGAATGCATCCGATAGAAAATAGAAAAAGGCATCGCAAGGTTCACAACAATTATCCAGGGTTCAAAGCCAAAAACTATTTCTTCAAGTCCATTGTCATATTCCGGGCGGCACCCGAACGCCGGTGGTATCCACAGCTGCAGGGAAAGAACGCAACGCCAATATTAATCAACAGTGATACAAGTCAATGGCCCTTAATGACTGTGACTCCACCATGCTGCAAATTGGTTTCAGGAATCCCTAAGAAATCCCTCTCTGTTGCTACTGGGGCACACTGGTGGAAGACGGTTTCAGCTTCTGCTGCTGCTACAGTTTTTGGATTATTACTGAAAGGAGCCTCCCATACTCCACATTTAAATAAACTTTGTTCCCGAAAAGCATATTAATTTCTTCCAGAAGTAAAATTCACTCCCTAAAAACTATAGAACCATGCAATTTTAATATACTTATCAGACTTGAAAGGATGGGAAACTTTTGGGTCTTAACTTGTGATTTACTTTCAAAATGTCTTACCGAAAGGTTGCAGAGGAACAAAAACGCAGCAATGTTCTTCAAAATTCTCCTCTTGTTGTTAGTAACTGAGTTTCTACTGTAAAATGAGAAATCTGAGGCTGAATGCATGACCAAACTATTGTCCTGACTTGTTTCTTCTTTGGCAACACCAGCACCATCGTTTTCTCTCCCACAGATGCTGCCCTTAAACAGACAGGGTATGTCGCCACTGTCACGAGCGGCTCTGCCGTTGTAAATCTCTTTGTACAAGGGGGTGAGGGACAAAGTGCTCCCCCGGGATACGGTCACTATTCGAAGGGTTTTAATGTCGTCATTCACCTTTTCCTGTTCACGGTGGATAGATTCAATGATAAAGAGGTTCTGAATATATTTTTCAATAATAACCAGAACAGAGTAGGGCAGGTTATACCATGTGTACTTGGGATGACCTTGGGCACAGATAATGGCAAGGATCGAGCCCCAGGAGAGCAGCCAGGACCCTGCAGCTGTGCCCACCAGCAGTTCTGCATCCAGTTTTCGAGCAGGATTCTTGGAGTTATCCAGAGATCTATCTTCTAGTCTGTAGATGAGAAGGGCGACAATTCCAGCTGTGCACATGAGAGCCAACACAAAGATAGCATGCAAGTAAAACATAGTGAGTGCTAACTCGCTTTTTATTTTCGAACCTCCAATCTGAATTAAATACACAACAACTATGGCTATTGTGCTAGTTAACACGATTAGTCCAAAAATCATTCCAACAGTTATGCCGTGGAATTTGAATGGAGTTTTGTTTTGCTGGTGGTGCTCAACTTTGCGGCCAATGTTCTTCCACAGGACATAGAGCATCGTGGATGCTAGGATGTGGTACTCTATATTAAAGGGATATAGGTAATATATTCCTTGAGAAAATATCGAGCAGAGAGTTGTTGTTGTGCAATTGCATTGAGGTGCATGATCATCTAGAACTAAAGGAGAAGGAGAGATTAGTTATGTGCCTTATAAAGATTCCTTTGTTTAAGTGAATAAATAAAACATAAATAAAGTAATGAAACACAAAAGGTAAGATTTCAGTCAAAAAACTCCCAGTTACCCACCTAAGAAAAGGCCTCACTTCCCCATGCTTCACTGGAGTTTGAAAGCAGAAGGCATCCCCAGCAATTGTCATAGAATGGCCTGGGTTGGAAGGGCCTTTCAAGATCATCTGTTTCAAACCCCGCTGCTGTGGACAGGGAACCTTCCACTAGACCAGGTTCCTCAAAGCCCCATCCAACATGGCCTTGAACATTTCCAGGGATGGAGCATCCACAGCTTCTCTGAGCAACATACTCCAGTGCCTCAGCACCCGGACAGTGAAGTACTTTTTCTTTTTATCTTCCTTATTCTAAATGTTTGCTGACTACAACTTGCACCATCTTACCAATGGAAAAAATGATTCATTATTAAAAGAAAAAACCCAGAGCAAAGTCCTTGTCTTGTAAAACAGCACTAATGGATAACTTCTTTCCCTACGAGCTATCCCACCGAATCCTGTAGGACCACAGGCCACAGGTAACAGCTCTTCTGGGAAAGATTCGCAAGATTATCCATGCTTGTTTTTTTATGAATAACTTAGTAAATAGTAAACTCTCATTTTAACACTACTGTGTTAATTTTTTACTGTGATTTAGTAATAAAATGGTTCCTTAGTGGTGTTCCTCAGTGATGTTATTCCTCAAAAGAAATGCTCTCAAAAAATCTATTTGTTTGGAACTTAGAAGAAAACTACTGCCTTGATCACATATATGATAATGATCATATAACATTTCAGTATCAGCTAATTACCATGTGCCCCAGAATGACAATGCTGACATAGTCATGAATGACTTGACTACATTCTACAGTGACAGTATTTTGTGTGAGTGTGCTAGAGCAGGAATTTCAAAATGCACCAACACTTTTGCTTACCTACAGTTATGTTCCCAAACCCAAGTGTGATTAGCCTTTCCTTATGTTCATTCAGTTGGTGTTTTGACTCCGTTAACACACCATTTGTCCACAGGAGCAAATTTGTGAAAACAGAATGGATAACACCAAACCTACAAAATAAAGTAATTATTGAAGGAATCTGCACAGACTGTATCTTGTGAAATATGTGAAATGAAATGAAATGAAATTAAATTAAATTAAATTAAATGAATTGTACAAGCTACATGGCACTATTTATTTTTCAGTGCGGGGGGAGGATTGAAAAATCATCACCAATCTCTAAAGATGCTCTGCAGTCACTGGATATTAGAATTCCACAACCTTACAGACATGCAATATATTAAATGGCCTAATGTATTAAACTATTAATACAATGCTTTTATTATTTCTTATGCTGTCTTATGTGATGGGTTTTATTCTTAGGGCTGGACAAGCTTGATATAATTGATTGAACGGTCTAAAAAGGATTATTTGTTTGCAAACAATATTTCACAGCCTTCTGCAGTGCTCCTTCATATTCTGCGCCTGATCTTTCTTCACAAATACCACTGCCTTTTCCAACTTCTAGCCCACGCATTTTTGTCTCCTGGAGAGAGCTGAAGCTAACAGAGGGCTTTATTCCATTCGAAGTATTGGTACAAATGCGGGTAGGTCTCCATGCATTTTTGAGACTCCTGGCCTCTGACAAGCCATTTCAGCTTGGTGAAACAGAATGGCATTGGAGAACGAAGTGTATTAATGGTTCTGAACTTCCTAATAAAATCCAGACAAAAATTTTTCTCCATTGCCAAGCAGTTCTTTTTTTGTAGGAGGTCATGTACCTATCTCTTTCCTAGGCACAATCCTTTCACAGGATGTGAATGCCAGGTGTTCTCTTGCACCCGACGCTGTTCATGTTTCTTCACTAAGAAACAGTTCTTTATTACAACACTGTTCTCAGTGATAAACTTGCAGTTAGAAATTTTTTAAATCTACTTATAAACAGAGCTGATAGCACCAGCTGACATTGCAAAGCCTTCTCTTCCTGAGCACGGGGTTTGAACGCTTGCCCAAGAGAGCAGAACAAATGGAGAACCTTCACCACAGATGATGTTTCTGAGCAAATTTATTTTACCTCCTATAGAAACTTGTCAGATCATTGACAACTTTAAATAAGTACTTTGAAAATTACCCTGTTTGCTTACTTATGTTCTGTGTACAGACAGATTAATATCCATTAATCTGCCTTCTCACAAAACCAGAAAACATGTTGGATCTGATTTGGTACATAGGATACCACCACGGAGGTTGTGATTGCCAGTGCACTTGCATAGCTGCATCTACCACAGCTGAGAGGTGTGGTTGACATGCCTGAGGGATGGGATGCCAGAAGGACCTGGATGAGCTCAAGAAGTGGCCCTAAGGGAACATTATGAGGATCAAAAAGGCCAAGTGCAAGGTCCTGCACTTGGGTCAGGGCAAGCCCCAGTATCAACACAGGCTGGAAACATCCAAGGCCAGGTTGGATGGGCCTGAGCAACTTGATCTATTTGAAGGTGTCCCTGCTTATTGCAGAGGGGTTGGACTAAATGACTTTCACAGGTTTCTTCCAACCCAAACTACTCTATGCATCTAAGACCTAGTTTTAAAAAGGTGCTTTCCACTAAATCAATATAAAATACCTCAGATACATTGCATTGACTGCAGGTTGGTGATGCAGATTCCCTTTCAGTAGCTAAATAAACAAAACATAATATAGTGCATAATCTTAAAATACATACATGATGCTTCCTTCCTAAGTGACTCTGTGGTGTCATATATTGTCATTTTCCTATCTCATGAGAAAAATACATGTCACTATTTTGTATTACAAAATAACAGTACATTTTAAATAAGGGTAAAAGGAGTTACTTTCTATTTAACTATTCTATTTCTACTTAATGCAATCAAGAGGAGAACCAATCTCTTATGTTTTCACTGTCCCTCATACAATAAAACTTCGGTGGTAAAGCAATGTACAGACCTACACCTATTAACATGCCAGATGAGGATCAGATCCACTTTACCTTTCAAGTGTTTTGAAAGACTGGATAACATCCTTTGCATGACACCACAGAAAGTACACCTAAATGGAAGAAATACAAAGAAATATCATTACATTAATGAGCATGTGTAACACTCAAAGTAAAGTGCCTCTGTAGATAGACATACCAACGTTTAAAACTTTTGATGACTTAAACTGAGGCAGTGCCATCTCCACACATGTGAAAGAGCTTAGAATTTCCTGTGGTATTTACACAGAACCTGAGATTTCTTGCATGAAAAATCTGTGCCTTAACAGTAGAAAATCTAAGTATCACTCACCAAAACATATTTTCCTTCTGTATCTGAAGAGACTTTTATTTCAATGACAACGGAAATAAAGCCACTGACTGTGGATAGAGGTATGATTGCTGCAGGGCATTGTGATGCTAAGTTTGAATAATTTATGAAATATATTAAATTCTATGGAGGGAAAGAGATTGATGAAAGGATGCCAGACTTGACTACTAAAACAACAGACACCCAGGAAGCATGAGAAAAGTTTGTACTAACTCCTGACAGGCAACCCCATTAAGAACATAGCAGTTTCACTCAAGGATAGTGCAGAAAACTCAAACAAGGAATAAAAGAGAGAGATAACAATAATGAGTTAGCAAGTCAAGGGCAAAGAGGAATAAAATTAGAACCCTCTGTTTGTGAGACCATAATGGAGACCTCAGAGATTGCTGCTGACAAAAAACCAAGTGTGGATAGGTTCAAGAAGAACTATACCAATACTCCTCAGGGACATTAGGGTGACACTAGGAGTTTGTTTACTTCCAATAGTTCCTAGGATACTGAACTCATCAGTAGGTGAACTATCAGGAGAGAAAGAGTCATAAGATTTCTCTTAGAAACCTGCCTGGTTTGGTGTTCCAGAAATGGTCTGAAAAATGATAAAAACTTTTGGCTCTTCTTCAGCAATCAGAGTAACTGGAATCCCATTTTTCCACAGCATCCATTACTGTAGGATGCCTCCACAGCCACTGTTGTCTGAGGCATTCAATGTCTCATTTTGGAAAAAGCTAGGCAAATGCAGTCCTTTATGGCTCACCTATGCTACCCAACAGTAACAATTCCTCTAATGAAACATTTGTCAATGAGAGGAGTGGCCGCTGTAAAATCCCAGATGTAAAGACTAAAATATTTCTGTAGACTTCAACTGAAATCAAATTGAAATTACCTTAGTCTCTAATGGCATGTTCAATTTCCCGTCCTGGGATAAATGCAGTAAAATCTGACAGCAGATCTAAAACCATTCTTTAAAATTTATAAAAACATAAGTTTTGAAGATCTGTTCAGACACAAGATAGTGGCAAGAAATAGGAAAAGTCAGTAAAGAAAGCATAAAATCCAGTTTTCACTCACAGAATATTCATTGCCTCAAGGGGACTTCTGCCTGCCCTGGGAGGGCAGGTACATGTTAGCTCATGCATGGGTGCAGAATGTATATATTAATTTCATGGCACATATCAGAATGCCTCATTCAGAGTAAATTACAATAGAATCTGATACCTGTCTGGCAGAAAACAAATTCTTAGGTTTTTAGATGACACATAGTAGGGATGTTCTCTCCTGTGATTTCATCCAATATTTCAAGGACATGAGAAGATTTGTCTTAGGTAAGAGGTATCTGGTTAATCACTTTTTAAATTTAACTTTTTCTTTGATTGCTCAGGCTAACATTAAAGTGTTCATTATTTTAAACTCTGTAGATGATAAATTCAGCGACACTGGGTGATGTAAAATTTAAACTAGAAGTCTTGTTGCCTTTGTTCAGCATTTTTATTCACCATTCTTCCACACTCCGGTTCATGGTGACTGGAAACATTGTCAGCTCTGGGTCACTGGCTGTAATGTAGAATGCTGCATTCAGGTCAGCAGGGCAGAAGGGCTTAATTTCACTCGTTTGTTTTTCAGAGATGAAGCAAAGAAGATGTAAGACATGGAGAGTGGATTTTACAAGAATGTGAAATTAAGATTACTTCAACCAACTCAGAATTTCACCCTCAGAGAAAAACATAGACAGGGTGAGAGTTACTGTTTAAATTTTAATGCTTTTTTTTTTTCTTAACTGTTGAACAAAGCAGAGAAATATAGGTTGTTCAAAAGCTCATTTATGTGTAACCACAACTGCTAGGAAAATATTTCTTTTATTTCTGAATTACTTAAACATCCTGGAAAATTCATAAAAGTGCCTGGCTATGATTGAGTACCTCAGCTGAGTAGCTTTTTCTTTCCTTCTTCCCTACAAACCTGCTGACAGGGGTTCAGAGGAGTTGATGTGAGAAACAATCAGCTATGGAGCATCACCATACCCTGCAGACCCAAAGCCTTATAACAAACAGGCAGCTGGAATATTTCACAGGAGTCACTGACTGTGTTTGTTACTGTGCAGCACTTATAAGAACAACCAAATGCTTCTAGAAGGAATATCCATGTTCATTTGTTACAGGAAAGTTGTGCAAGTGTTTTAGAACCAGCTAGGAGAGGTTTCGTCCCCTTTACCTCACCAGGCCTACACCTCTAACCACAATGAAACATTAGACAGATTGAATTGAACTTGTGTGGCAAGTCCTACATACGGAAACAAGGGAATTGTCTTTAGCCAAGGTACTCATTTCAGCCTGAAAATTCTGAAAATTATGTATGTAACTTTAGCTAAAAAAAGGCCACATAGCTTCAACTACAGGAGCACATTTTTTGATTATTCTTTTTTTCAAACCCATGTGAATTTTATGGCTAAGCAACTTCAGGTTGCAAAGCTTGAATTTACTATACATGCACAAGCATTTAGTCCTCAAAAGTGTTCTGTGATATGCTTAGAAATCAAATTAGCATTAAGTCCACTGATGACAAGATAAAATAAATCTTTGGTAAGAAATGGAGATTAATCTAAAACTGCAACCAGTGACTTTTACCTGTAAGATGGTGTGCACAGCATGTGTAACAGGAAAAATACCTTCAGTTGGTGATAAACAGTTTGAAAAATCAATATAATATCCAATTTTAAAGGAGTCCAGAATTAAAGTAATCACTGCAAATAATGTAATCCCACCTACGAATGAAAAAGATATTAGAAAATATTAATGTATAGTTATAGTGCCTAGAGACTATTTGTAAAATAGACAAAAATCTGTTTAGGGGAATGAAAGTTGATCAATATCTCTGTTCTTGTTTAGGGAAATAAGAGTAGATCGATGCTCATAAAGATAATTAACTCCATGAAATAAGTGCCTCTAATTTGTGACAGCCTCTGCCCAGTACGTTAAGGAAGGACATGACAGGACAGCCCCTGCATGGTCAGCAGGGAGTGGCCAGCCCTGCACCGACCAGGACATACAGAGTGCCCAGCTCTGGTCAGCATCAGCCTCCCAAGTGACAGTGGTACTGGAGCAGCCACACCGAGCAGGAATTACTGCCCTCGGCAGCCCCACAGCAAACTGGGCAGTGCTGGTGAGCTGAACAATCACCTCACAGTCTCCCAGCCCAAAACCTCGACAGCGGGAAGTAACACAATCACTTGGTGTGCCCTCCCCATGGCTCAGCGACCACAGCCACAATGAGCTGTATGGTTTGCTCTCCTAGAAAGGAAGCAAAGATTCCATTTCAGCATCTATATTTCCCCCTCACACAAAAATATCCTAATATATTACTCTAAATATCCTAAAGAAATTTGAAATACAATTACCCTTGCTTATTTCATTTTTATTTTTATTGGGTTTGTATCTGTATGACTAAGGACAATTGGCTACAACATTACTGAACCAAACTCTAAGGCCTTTATTTCCTTGGTTTTGTTTTGTTTTGAGGGGTTTTTTAGGCTTTTATTTAATCAAGCTTTCACTGGATTTAATTTGGACTTATCTGAATGAAGACTAGATAAAAATTTATCCATGGACTTCAACCAGTCCTTACGATATAAACCAGCATCAGGATGTTAATCTTTCTTTGTAATTCCTCACAGAGTAAGTAACATCACTAGTGTTGACTTTGATGAATATTTATCTTTTATATGGGGCCACAACCTAACTTCCATATAAGTATCATGTGTTCCACTTGACTTGTGATAATAAAAAAGTAACACCAAATTAAAATTTTATTGAATTAATATTCTTATTTTCAAAGTTGCATTGATAAAAATTAAGTAGAAATTATATAAACACACTGTAATTTTGTTTATTATTTCATTGACCCTTTAAAATTAAACAAAAATAGACTTCAGAAACTTTTTAAATCACAAGGGTATGAATTCTAGTAGGATTTTATCTTTCTGTTTTACAATCTCTCTATAATAAAAACACTGTCAAATTACTGATTGAGTGTATTTCTACCAACAGCTAAAAACTTTCGATTTAATATTGCAAAATCTAAAACCTCAGCCCTGCAGTTCATGCATGCGTATAATCCCACACAGTTTTTTAAATTTATGCTTCTTATGTCAGCTGTATTCTAACACATGTAACAGGACTGGAGCCCACGTTTTTAAATAGATGTGCCATTTTCATTGTGTATGAAAATACATGGTATCATAAAATGCAAAATTATAAGCTACTCTTGAGATTAAATTATCTATTTCCTTCCTTATCTAAAGAACATTTATAATTCTGAAATAAATTAGAATTGTTTGTTCTGAAATAACTCTGCCTGAGGTAACTAGACATGCTCTGAGCAGGGTGCTTCAGAAGTCCCTTCCTACCTGAATTATTCTATGATTGATTTTGTGATTTATGGTTTGTTTATAAAGTATGCAGGAAACAGCCTATTTGTCTGAAACACATCAATTTGAGTGACTTCACATGCATAATGATTGTTTCAATAAGAAGGCAAAAGCTATCTTCTGAAGCAAAAATATTGTAGATTACTGACCTCCAGGGATTAGAAGATTTTATATGACTCTTTTAATGTTAGATTGTTTCATTTATTCAAATGATATTTAGGTATTTCTGGCAGTCACCCAGGTGGCCACTCTACAAGTGTATACAAAGTGTCAAACATGCTTATTTATGGGCTTTGAAAGAGAATGATTGTACTAATTTGCTTAGTCAAAAATAAAAGCACAACCATAATTACCATGCATATGGTATGTTAATAGTTTTTCTGTTAACTTTTTTTAATGGAAACTTCAGTAGTATGTACTAATACAAAATGAACACCAGTAATGACAAGGAAGATAATTCCACCACTTAGCTATTTCCATTTAAAATTTCAAAAAAACATGAAACAATTCCTATTGAGTGCCGTTTCATTATTTTTTCTTTTCAAACATTCCTTGAAACCTATATATCTTAAGAGATCAATAATAGGATTCTCAATATTGCTAATTGCTGTCTCATTTCTTCCTAGTAACCATCAAGCAGAACAAAAAACATAGTGATACAGTTACAAAAATACCACTCTCACCTTAAAATATTGTTCAAATAATTGGCAATTCAATGCAGTCAGTAAAAAGATACAGGTTGAAGTCTGTCAAGAGCTTTTTAAGTTGACCAGTTGTCAATGCTTTAAACAGAAGCTGTGCTGCTAAAGAATGTGATAAAATAAAGCTGTTTGTGAAGCCAATTGATTTTTGTTTTGAGTTCTCTGTCTCACTTCACTGAACTTTCCCAAAAAATGATCAGCGGGCTTCTCCTAGCAGGAGAGCATATTTAGGGGAATAACATTTGGAATAAATCAAGGAAAGACTTCCTAAAGTTCCCTGTGGTTATTTGGGTCAGGATAACTGTGTCATATCAAAGACAGAGCTCTGCCACAAACTTTTCCCACATTCAGACTCTAGGAGTGGTTCTTGGTCAACCACACAGGCAGGAAGACAACCAAGTCTGAGGGTTCACACAATTGCCATGTTGGTGCAGAAAGGCTCGAGGAAACTTTCCTGTGAGCAGTCCTTGCAAATTGATCATCTGTCCTTCTAGCATTGCTAAACATGTACAAGGAGTCTATTATAGGAGGTTTTTGCTAAACCCTTCCATTCCAACATTTGTCAGAGCAAAATTGTCTAACTAGGCAACTGCTACCACTTTTACTAAAATGATATTCACAGTTTGAAAGGATTTGTGAAAATACACTCATTTTGTACTGTTTAATACAAGGACATTTGCTCTCACAATTACAGCAAGATATTCTTCAAAAGTAACTGATAGAGATAGTAAAAAATTGCAGAAAGCCTTCTGTGGAAAAACTCAAACAAAATATGTCTGTCTCACTCCATCCTTGCCTTTCCTTTCCGGACTTTTAATCTTTCAGGTAAAAGATTTCTATGACAAAAGCACTGATAAAGAGGAGGGCAAGGGGGATCTTGGCAGACGAATTGCTACCTGAGTTTTCTTTAGTTTAAATAAGTTTTCTTTTACCAATAGAGGATAAAGGAGTTGTACAGACTTGTTGTAACTACAAGAACTTCCCAAGAATAGGAAAGTGTAGGTCCTTCCCTAAGGGCAAATTTGTTGAATTGCAGCCTAGACATCCAAGAGAAGCCATGGAAGCCACACCACTTGAAAAGCCAGTACAAAGAGCCATCCTGTGGTGGTAAAAGAAATGGATAAGGTAACCTAGTAGTTCAACCCAGGATCTTATTTCTAAGTTTCTGTGACTCCTTATATTCTGTAGGACAAATGAAATGCTGTGAATGCAATGCCAAAAGAAAGAGGGCAGGGGATCCTACTGTACTTACCCATGCTAGGCAGTATTTATTCCAGATTTAGGGGGGGAAACTACCCTCTGAGTAACAAAAGCATAGCTTGGTCCAAGGTAGGATCAAATTAAGCCTTGCATGAATTTCAGGAGGTTGTAAGCTACATAAGCTAATAAATGAAAAATGCTTGAGAGATTAATATTGCCTTAGAAAATAGTAAATAATCAAGAGGAACAATTTAACAGTTGGTATGTGAACTCCATACATTTCAGGAAAGGGTCTACAGACCATGGCTGTACATTAGACATTAAAAAGAAATAGGTTTTCTGTCAGCAATCCAAACACAAATGTTAACAGTTGTGAAGAAAATAAACAATAGACAACCACTGAGATTGAGAACAAACTACATTTCCACAGCACAACCTTACTTTTAAAAATAATCAAGAGTCAGGTGTTCTTGGAATTTTCATTTAGATATTTCAATAGCTGCTGTGAAAATTAGCTGTTCTCTCATGTTAGTAGGTAGGAAACATTTTATGGAAAATCTGTCTTATAACATTCCACTTAAATACTTTCCTATCTATCATTTACAGTGCTGAGACTGGAAGAGGAAGAGGCTGGTAAAACTGGGGTTACTCCACAAACACTGATTTAGGCTCTTTCGTTTCCTTGGTACCCGAAAACACTGCATTCCTCTCACTATGACTCTGTGATGTGCTTCCCAGACACCTTCTCTCAATATATCTTTATATTCTCACTCTGGTACACACCTGACTCTGAAGATAAGAGTCAGCACATCCCACCACTACCCTGGTAAATTTGTATACTTTTTCTGCTAGCGAATGCTCAGTTTATATTCCATGTTTAACTGCTTTGTGTACTAATTACAAACTGATCTGGTCAGGGATTTTGTCCTCTTCTAACTCTAGATGTTTCCAAAGCATCACTGTACACATACAAACAGGAATCTCTGATATACATTGGTATAGAGAGCACTTGAGGACCTTTCTGACTGGTACTGCCATAAAGTAAATTGCATTATACTATCTGGAAAAGGTGATAATTCTTTCAAAAGAGCTGCAAGACACCAACAAAATTGCCTCTTCCAGTAGCTATATTTCATTTTTCAAGTTTCACCAAACTAGCCTGGTAAGGAAGAAAGGCGCCAGAGTTTTCAGCACTATAAATGGTAGGTTGGAAAGTGAGGATGTTTAACAAACAGCTTCCCCATACAATCTCCTAGTATGTTCAGCTTATGTATATATTTACTTTCGAGTGCACTGCATGTGCATTCAGTTCGTGAATACCAGGATGCCTCCCGGTAGGGATGGAGACGGTAAGAGATAGCAGACACAGGTGATGGCACAGATGTCCCTTGTGCGGTATCTCCCTTTGTGCCCGTACTTACACTTCAGCCAGCGGGCTCCGGCGTGTGTGTCCTTGTCCCGGATCAGCCTCCTCTGCGTGCAGCTCCTGCAGAGGTACCACAGCATCCACAGCAGCTGGATGAGCATCAGCGTGATGAGGTAGGAGAGCAGGTGGCTCTTGCTGATGCCCACGGCATGCACAGCCCAGGCGAAGGTGAGCAGCAGCCCTGCCAGGAAGAGGTTGATGCCGTACTGGCTGCTGAGGATCTCGGCGTTTTTCTGAGGGTAGCTGCCGCCCACCGCGGGGCACCCGGCCGCTTGATCCATCTCCCACGCCACTGGCCAGGTGCTGCGAGCAGGCGGTCCCGCTTCCCCCGGGAAGCCCCGAGGCCGCCGCTGGCCCGTCCCCCATCGCGGCGGGGGCGGAGCGGGGCCGCCGGCCCTTGCCGTGCCCTGCCCGCGGACGGGGGTCCCCGGCTGCCGGGGCAGCCCCGCGCTCCCCGCTGCGGGAAAGGCTGCTGAGGTTTTTGCGGGACGTTATTGCCTGGGACTGACAAGAGCTGGGGTCCAGACCAGGGTAAGGAGAAGTCACTAGGACGAAGGTTAGTCCGGAGCCAGCCCTGCCCGGCTGGCTTTGGTGAGGGACACGGGGTTCTGTCCGTGTTGGGAGACCTGTGCGGTGTAAGACGTTCCCTGGACAGGAAAACGCGAGACACCGCATGTTGAGCAAAATCCCGGCCTGATGGCTGGAAAGCCGAGGAACGGCCAACACCCGGGAGCCGGCGCGGCTGCAGCCTGCCCTGTAGCCCCGGAGCCATCAGCTGCTGACGGAGCTCCTTCGCACGGTGAGGCAGAGGGATCACCCACGTGCTTCACGCTCTGGGCCCCACGGGACATCTTCTTTTAGGCAATCGGTATTTTAATTGGTAGTGAAGAACCCCGATTTTCAGGAATCCTCTAGACCTTTCAAATGTGGCAATTTACCTTGTTTCTTTAGAAAGTCCCGTTCTGACAACACAGTATTATAGAAATCACTAGCTCGAGAAGCAACTACTGAGATCAAAGTAGCAAAACCTTCTGCAGAATTTAGTCCACTTCTTATATATTCGTTTTCCCAATATTTAAAAGCACCTTTAGTATTGACCCTTTTCTACTTAAACTGAATTCTCTTAACTTTAGGTATATGGGTGGCGAGCATAGCTTGGGGTCCAAACACCAAGATAGACTGGTCCTTGTTCTGGCCAAGCAGGTCTTACATTTTCACTCTGTACCTGTTGGTCGCATATTGATTACCCAAAACATTGTTTTTTACAGTGAATGACTGACACCTCACATGCAATTAGGGCACTAGTTCAACTACATTAAAAAAAGAAAAAGATACATTGAAAATATAGCATCTATTTTATTCCACTTCCTCTGGAAAACCTTAGGAGTCATTTTAAGCTTTTTCTCTTCTGAAGTCAGAAATTAATAGTTTTTTCTAATATAACAAAGGACACTTTTGAACTTATATATAAGTGTCTGGGGTTCACATGCCTCTAAAGGAAAAGGGAAGAAAAACAAAATGGCAGAAAGGTGGAATGAGTGAATTCTGGACAATCACCTATTTAGATAAACATAAAGAAGTAGTAGTTCCTTTAGTCATTGTATTCATTTTGTCCTGTTCTCAAGAAACAGGTATTTTAAGCCATCTGCAAATTTTCCTTTTGAGCAATGCACTTAACAGGAAGCCAGCCTGTGTTTCTGTCTGGCCTGTTAACAGCAATATAAATCAAAAGCATACCTAGTCAAACAGTCAGGCTTCAACCACCTCTAGCTCACAGCTACATCCATCATTATCAGAAATGGAATTGTGGAGTTGCCAAATCCTACTTCTATCTCGTATGATGTAACCTTTAAAGAATAACTAAGGAAGATGCTTCCATTTTACAGAGGTTCTATGGGTAACTGTGATAAATAATCTTTACTGTATGGACTATTTTACTTCAAATTATCCAAGAGCATTCCTAGTCACCTGTGAAGGAAAGCTGCTTGGTGCTGGTACACATTCTCATCCTGACATGAAATAATGTAGATGGATACAGACGATACCTATGGTGGTCTGCAGCAAGAGAATGCATTCAAGTTTTAGTAGAGGTGGAGATTTTGATTGCCTCATAGTTTTTTCAGGGAAGTATTATGCTACTTCTTTCTACTGTCTTGCCCTCAATTCTTTATTTGGTGGTAAGGAAAATAACAAAAGCAAGAAGTTCACAGAACTGGAAGTGGCAGCAGCATTGTGTCAGGTTACAACAATTAAAACAAACATTGTTTTAAATTCTTACCAGATTTGCCACTACTTCCTTTTGAGCATGTAAGTGAATGAGTATTGTGATGGTTACTCAGAACTGTTACTGAAAGACTGCAGGACTTTGTACAATGAGTACAAATGAGCTACCCAGGATTCTCAGAAAGACATCAAAGTAGTCAGAAGGCAAACAGCTCTCCACAGGTGAGCAAAGTGGTATTACACCTTCAATAAACACAGCTGAGGGGGCATGAAAGACAAAGATCCTCCGAGTTAAGTACAGTATTTAAAATCTACATGAACATCTATTTTATAGAAAAAGCAATGAGATGGGGTGGAAGTCTCCAAGGAAGTGTAATTAGTTAAACAATTAAATACTGAACAACAATTAATCACTTTTGTGCAAAGTTTATTAAGATGTTCAGAAGAATGAATTTGAAAAATCATGTAGCAAATAGTAATTTTAATTCAAGATCACAAGGCAACTTAAACACCTAGAGCATTTATATAGCTGATGAATAAAAATAGAGCTATTATAACCATCCCTGAGCAATACTGCATTTTAAATATTATAATAAAACAAGTTACTTAATGTACCTGTGTATTTAGGCATAAAATTGTTAAAACTTTAAAAAAGATAAAGACCTGAAGTCACTTACACTTTGAAAATGTGAAGCACGACTGGTTTTGGCAAACTTAAATATTACATTTAAACAAATCAGGCTGTTAACTTACTCTACACAAGCTACTTCAAGTAGTGCTGAATGCACTTTATTTTGGTTTGTCTGATCCTTTGTATTACATACTACTTTTTTCTTTAATGAACAGCAACAGCCAAAGACAATGTATATCTTTTTCATTACTAAACATTCCGTATGTTCAGCAATGGTGTGAACTTGGAAGTCAGAATGAAGAACATAGTATCCTTTGACAGTCCAGACTTTAAGCAACAGTCATAAGGAGTAGATTTTAACTTTTAATTTGGGTTTCAATACCCAATTTCTACATTGTCCTATTTTCCAAAAGGTGTGAGTGGGAAAGTATTTACACAAGAATCTACATAAAGTGGTCTAGCAACTAGATGGTGCCCAGGTCTTCAGATAGTTAAGTATCCTAGTCAACATGAACAGACACCTAATAAAAATAAAATGCTATTTTATTTTCCCAACTGAGTATAACTAGTAGCTTTTAAGTTAATATCAGCCTCTTCATTGCTGAGGAAGGAAAAGGGTAACCTCATTAACAGGCACTGCTAAGAATGAAAAGTTAATTTACAGAAGAAAAAACAACCTGAATACTGAAAAACAGTGCATACATCAAGAGAATTTAATGTGTGCTCCAAATTTCTTGTGTAGTGTTAATATTGTTCATTGTATTGCTGGTTATTCACAGCTTGATCATCTGCTTTTGGCTGTGGACAAACTGTAGGAGCACAAGTAGAATTTATTTAATTGATAATTTGGCACTGCCAAATGCCAACCAGCTTTCCCTTACCTCTATCCATACTTTTTTTAAACACTTGCAGATCTGAATTCAAGTTATTAATTAGATAATAAAGTATTTCCTACATGGTAACACATATAACTGTAGAAATTTAACAGGTCAAGAAATGTCTCCTGTAATTAAGTTTACAAGTACAAACACAGGTTCCAGATAACAGTATTTTACCTGTCAATTCAAATGGAAAGAATATAATATTAACACCGCACAACAATTTATTTAAGTAACAGTTACTTTAAAATCAAACAACATGATTTGAGCAGGAAGTTCAACTAGGTGACCTCTGAGGCCCCCAGAGATAATATTTAAAGGTCCCTTCCAACACTAACTATTCTATGTTGCTATTACTTACTACCCATGTGCTTAATATTCAAATATAAATAGAAGCTTTACAAAGCTTTACAAAATGAAACTAAGAGATGTAAAACCTATTTATCTTTCAAATATTCACTAATCAGTTGCTTTTTCCTATGGTTATGTCCATTGATTTATAAATCAAGTAGATTAAGGATTACTGTATCAGTCAGAGCAAACAGGCAGTATGAGAAAGAACAGAAGTACTGGAATGTAACAAAAGTGACATACACTTTGCAGGATTACAGTTACTTGAGTCCTTCACATGTAGCTGAAAGAAAAGAAAAAAACAAACCCAATTTAACAAAAATCTTAGAAGTTCTACATACTGCACAAGCTGTATCATGTACTAAATAAATTAATGATTTTGGAACACCAAGTAATAACTTGGCCCTAATTATTAGGCAAATAATTATTTGACCTAACACAGACCTTCCCATATACTTCCAGTGCTCAGACAGAACACAGCTAATGATAGAACCAACAAACATGAATAAGTTTGTATCAGGAAGTATCTCAAGTTTCCACAGTAAAGAGGTTCTGATTTCAGTATTGTATTTTTCAGAAGTCTGAGTTTTGTCGGAATAGAAGTTAATTACCTCCTTAAAAATCAGGTTTCTTTATATCTAGAAAATGGAGGGGAAAATACAACACTGGTTCAGTTTGTCATAGTAAAAAAAAAAAAAACAAACCAAAAACAACAAAAACTGAGTTTCACAATCCCAGCCATCAAACATTTTTTGCTTACAACTTTGTTGGTACAAGAGGCTACACTCTAAATCCAGCACAGTCTTCTTCTTGCTGCACTCCTAAAAATGCTGAGGTATCTCCTCACCAGAAAGGAGCTGTGATAGCAAGCAAAGCCAAACAGGCTTCCTCCTCATTCCCTTGAGAAGTAAAACAAACAAGAACTGCTGAAGGAGTAGCTTCCCTGGATTATATGAGACACCTGTGATACAGGGGACATCCTCTACCCTATTTACTGAGCTGTATTTGATGTCTTCCTTAGCTTTTTACATTTCGCAGGATTCATTCGATAAGTATATCCTGACAAAAGATGTGGCACTTATTGAGAATGCATTTTTCAAATCAATGAAACAGATGGGTTGGCATTTGGAAAGTTCTTTTTAGAAGAACAAAGAACCTTTCGTATCTGGCAATTTTCCCGACAGCAGGTTGATCTGGACTGTTCATCACAGAAAATGGAAACAGCACACTTGAAGACGAAGGTATGACAAAGATTTTTAATTTAAAAAAATAGAGAAGGCCTTAGCATGTGGATGTTGGTATCTTCTTCCCTTTACTATCAGGTCAAGCAGCTTTACAAAGAAGTTCTTCCAGTCTAGGTAAAAGCTGCAGGTTTTTGGCCTATATCAAACCCAAACCATCCATTCTCACTAATGCTTCTTTTCAATGTCTAGGATGGAATCTTGGAGAAGTGAAAAGGATACTCTTCCCCTTTGGATAACTGCATGTTCTCTGGTTACTCTATATGCCAAAAAATGCCACAATTCTAAGAATATACACAAAATGTAGAGAAGGAATCCCTAAATGGCCTCCCAATCCTTAAATGTCTAATAAAGTGGTTCCCACAACAAGATAAATGCTTTTATGTGCTTAAAAAATTCAATTGTTTACCTGAAGGGCTTATCCCAGGAGTGACACAAGCATCACAACACCCATGAACTGAATGAAGAGCAACACAGGTGTCAAAAATGACCAGACAGGCCACAAGGCAACATTGAAACTGGGAATAAAAGCAGAAAGTATTTGGTAAGTTCAGTTGTCATATTACAGAAACACCAGGCATACGAAGGAAACATGTTAAGAGGAAATAAGATTTAAATTACTTAACCTGGAAATACACTTCTTTGTTTCTGAAAACAAAACGTATCAAGGGTAAAGGGTAAAGATACCTTTTACTTTCATAAAATCTGTATCTGAAACCCCTGAAAATGACCTAATCTTTGATTTTTCCATGGGCATACACAGCAGCTGAGAGAAGCCTTAATCTGAACTTTAATCCAGACAGATTTCAGTTAACTGAAGAGACAGGGGGAAAACCATCTTATTTTACAAATGAATTACAAGAATTACAGATTTGACTAATTATAAACCATAGAGAACTTTTCTTCAATCTTCCTCTTTTTTCACCATTGCAACAAATACTGACTGATACTCTGATACAACAGATAAACCAGAGGAAATCAACTTTCATGGAGAGAGCAAATAGAAATACTGGCACAATGTACATAATTTTCTTCATTCACATTTGCTCAGTTCTGACTCATCAGTAAAGCAGCTCTTACTAAAAGTACCATTCTCAGACAAAATATAAACCCTTAAAGCTCATATAGCAATATTCAGAAGTCTAACATTTTGTGCATGTTTGCTACTACTTAGAGATTTTTTGATAATGAAGAACTCTGACAGAAACTGATGGAGCTGAATTTTTTCTCAGATAGAGAGAATGCACCTTTGTCCTAATTTGTAATTGCAAGTAGTTTCCAGAGGTGAGAAATTTACGCTAACAAAGATAACAACTTCAGTTTTCCCCTAAATTTTCAAGACAGAAAAGATCCAGTACATCTCCAAATACACAATATACAGTTTCAGCTGCTGCAACTCTTGCTTTCTGGATGAAAGCTGAAAGGGCAAGAAATCATGCTACATAGAACTGGTATTGTCACCAATACACGCAGCAAAATTACAGAAATGATACTTCTTATAAAATGAGCCCACTAACACACAGACTTGCACAGGTTTAGCAGGAGTTTGGACACAGTGAACTCACCAAATTGCTGCTGCTATGAAGGTAGCTGTTGTGATAGGAATCAGTGCAGGGTACTGTTCATCATAGTCCTGAATTCCACAGTACCACTCAAGATACAGAATGCAGTAAAAGGCAACAGATAAACATGCAGCCAACAAACAAGTGCCAGAGGAAAGCCACCAACTGCGGGAAGAAAAGCACATTAAACCAGGTTTAGCACAGTTACATTGCAGTTTGCACAGTAATCTTCACTCCAGTCTACAAACAGAACAGACAATATCTGTTAAATACACAGATTGTGGCCTAGAGTTCCTGTAGACTTTACCTTAAATTAATTTTACAAAACACTTTTTGCCCTTAAAAGCTAATATAAACAACTGTGTTTAATTTTGCAATGAAACATTCCTTCATTTATTGTCCCCTCAAATATTTTGGAAATTCAATGTGACAGATCTTGCCAAGAGCCTACTATACTATCACACCAAAAACACTGTCACTAATAAAATAAAATAGGCTCCACTGCAACTGTGCTTTTCACTATAAATTAGACTGGCAATTTTTGTGCAACAGAAATGCTGCAGAAAATTTTAATATGGTTTCAGTTTCTGAACTCTCAAATTTAACAGACAAGAAGCACAAAGATTTTTCTTTATAGCTGATGAAGAAAGCTATGGAGAAATCCAGAATTTTAAACTCATAAAAAGTCATAAAAACAACAGGGTATGTGATTATTTAGGAAGACACACTTTTGAGCCTCTTTGAGGACATACTTCAAGACTAGTTCAGGAAAGACAACTTGGGGGGAAGATGCAATTTAATAAAACCTTATCTAAATGTGTATTAACAAATAAAAATTTTGAAAAGTGAAATCTTACTACCATGACTTGATTACTAAATTACAAAGAGTAATCAAGGATCTTCCTACTCAGGTAACATTTGCTCTGCAATGGTACAGCAAACGTAATATGCTACTTTGGAACCTTTTTACTACCAGTTGAGAATTTTGCACTAAGAGAACTGCTGCCATGGCCTACCTAGACAAGCAGTGTAGGAAGACAGGGTCGTGACCTCAAATTTTGATTATATCCTGGAGTCACTGGTTTTGCTTTCACAGTCAGGTGTGAAAACATTTAAGACACATCAATCCCATTGAAAATAATTTCATAGAAAAGAAATAGACTAGAAATAAATATTGCTTCACAGAAATTATTTCACTAATCCTTTGCTGACCTACTCAAAATCATCAAGAGATCTTCTAGAGAAATGAACTTCTGTTTGACATTTAAAGATTAACTTCAGGGGATTTAGTATTAAAATAAAATCAAAACCCCAATATTTCCAATGAAACAGGTAGTTATTTCTTGGATTTAAAGGGAAACTTGAAGGTACAGGATTAAAATGTTATCAGAGCAGATTTTGCATGTTCAAAGATGGCTCAGTAGAGTTTATAGAGAAAAAAAAAAATTGTAGCAAATTTTAAGCATTGTATTTACTTTAAAGTTAGTTCAATAATATCAGCTTAGGTGATCACCTGGTCTAATCTCCCTGCTCAAGCAAACTCAGCTACTGCCAGTTGCCCACAATCATGTCCAGATGGCTTTTGAGTATCTCCAAGGATGGAGACTCCACAACCTACCTGGGCAACATGTTCAGTGCTCAGTCACCCCCACAGTAAAAAACTGCTGATGTTCAGAGGGAACCTCCTGCACTTCAGTTTGTGCCCACTGCCTCTGGTCCCGTCCTGGGCACAACTGGAAAGAGCCTGATTGACTTCTTTGCACCCTCCCTTCAGGTATTTACATGCATTGACAAGATGCCTCTGAGCCTTCTCTTCTCCAGGCTGAACAGTCCCAGGTTTCTCTATTCCTGTTGTAGATCTTGTTCATCCACGATTTAAAATACAGGGACCAGATGTAACAAACTGGGTATGACTATAAGACTAAAACGCATCTTTTTGTAAGAAAAGATACCTTACCTATCTGCTTGCATAGTTTCTTTAATATTTTTTAAAAAATCGAAGTAGTATGTCACAGCTATTGATGCCAAAATCCAGAATGCAGAATGAATATTCAGTCTGTTAAGAGGCCTCATTGTCTTCGCTACAGCTGTAGACTCTTCTGTAAATAAGAACATAATTATAGCACTAAAGCCAGTCATTAAATGGAGTATGATTATAGTTACGTAAAGCATGATGTTTTATCTTTTTAATTCATTTATCTTGGGAAATTACTATACTCATCATAATACATTTTGTACTACAAATATTCTAAAAAGCTCTGAACATGTACTGAAATGGAAGTCTAAGTAAGGATAAAGCAGTAACAATCAGCACAATACCGTGTCCTTGTACCCTTTTAGGAAAGAGTTGACCAGATTTTATAAGGGTTGTTTAACTAATTAAAAGCTCCCGGTATTATTAAAACATTTTAAAAAATCTAGCATATAGAATTTCAGGTTGTTTCCAATTACTAGTTTATTTGTACCCTTCTTTACGAATTTTAGTATTGGCAAAACGATTGCAGGCATAAATAATTTTTTTGTTCTCAACTGCATATAATTCACAATTTTTCAGCTCCAGTTTTGGGAGCTAGATTGACTTACACTGCACACTTTCAGCAGGCAAACTACAACTACCATTGTGCAGGAAAATACTTTCTCTTTTCCCCCTCTTTACCACGGACTGTTTAAGTAGAGCAAGACATCAGAGCGAGCAGATGAGTAAGCCTTTTTTTTCTGCACGACAGTAACCATGTAACACAGTATTTATACACACTGTCAAAAAAGGTGTCAGAGGTAGTTTTGATATCTCACACTCTGAAGTTTATCACCAGGAGCTCCTGGTGGCCTGTGTGCCTTCAGCAGTGTCACTTGTGCCGATTCCTCCACACGCACCGGCACCAGCCGAGCGTACGGACAGCTCTGCAGGAGCTTACAGGCAGCTTTATTTTTCATTTCCTATATTCTTCCTCATCCTACTGGAGCTTGGGCCTGGAGCGTTGGAGCACTTCAGGCAGTCCGCGGCTACAAGCCCCTCGCGTCTCCCACGCCCAGCTCGCAGTCAGGCGCGGACACCTGAGGGCAGGCGGGGCCGCGCTCCCTGCCGCTCTACCCGCGCCGCCCCCGCTGCCGCCCCAGAGCCCGCCCGGCGGGGCCCGGCACAGCTCCCCGCGCCCCGGCAGCACCCACCGGCCGT
>WEKY01047198.1:57398-76317 GCA_013390045.1 Picathartes gymnocephalus
TATAGAAACAGCTTCGGGAATCGCAGTGATCCCCCTGGAGAGGGGGAACAGCGCCGGGTACAGCCGAGTGCCGCAGTGAAGGCTGTGGTGCCCAAATTGAGGCGCGGAAAGGACTCCACCCGTGTTAAGTTGTGAAGTAGGTATGTTTATTCAGCGCTGGACACATGGAGGATCGCTCCTCAAATCATATGTGTGGCCCAGCCGTCTCTCAATCCTTTTATCCTTTAAAATATTACATATTCATAGGGTTACATAATTTTCCAATACATATGTATCTTTTAATCCCACCCATCTTTGTCCCAGATGGTAATCAGTCCAGTGTTCTTCTGGTTATCTTTGGTAGTCACTGGGATAACGTAAGAGAGTCCTCTTCTAAGTTTGGACTCTTATCTTCCCACCTCTTCTCAGGGCCTTTTGACCTCTGGCTTCCGTCCAAGGCAGGGAGTTGATGTATTACTGCTGTGGGACTTGAGACCACTTCTTCATTCTCTCCTTATCAATCCTTGCATCTTTTCCTCTCTTTTTTTCTGTCCGTGCAGACTGCAGGAAATGTTTTCTTGCTCTCCTCCAGCAAATGTTGAGTATTGCACATTCCTTTTTCCTAAACTATTATTCTAACTTCTACTCTCTTCAGTTCTAATTTAAGTTTCTTGTTTCAAAATGATTCAGAACAAAAAAAAAAGAAGATAAAAACTCTGTGCATAGAAATGTTTTCCTCATCAGCCAACCAGGTGTTCTCGAGGGCAGATGTTAGGGAAATCTCAATTTTTCTGGCACAGAGCAGTGGTGTAGGTGAGAAATGGTTGAAGCCTGGTATTAATAACACCAAGCTCTTAGGTTCGATCCCTGTAGGTGCCCTTCACACAAGGGTTGGATTCCAGGATCCTTCTGGGTCCCTCCCAACTCGGAATATTCTGTGATTCTGTGAAATGCAAAGCTCTTGAAGGTTTCCAGAGCCACGGGAATCCTGTAGCACTCGAGACCGCAGCTTGTAACTGGAAATAATAAACATATTCACAAGACAAACTAGGTAAAAGTTCAATAAACCAATAAAATGGTAAAATAGACTGTTTCAGTTCTGTAGTCGACTTCTGCATAATTAGATACCAAGTCATATCAGCATGTTTCTGCAAACAAAACCTTGAAACCAATTATATTACCAGGGCTTTCTTGTTTATTCATATGACAAACTCAAAACTAGTCAATTTTGCTGGCAGAATAACTTTAGGTCTGGTTGTTATAAGAATACTGTGAATATATGTACTGTATCTTCTGGGGTATGTTCAGTGATTAAGCCATTAACGTGGCATTTAAAATTTAAATTTGTTCCTAATAGTAATGATTCGTTAGGTTACTTAGATGATCCATGTGGTTGTTATAAATCCTGTGCTTTCTCAGACAAAATCGTGTGGTGTAACATTCCAACTATAGCAAAAATCCTGCTGAGTTCAATGTGGAATACCTGTCCAATATAGCAGCTGTTATAGCTTTTCTTTACAGTGGGATTAAATGTAGAAATATTCATTAAAAGCTCATATTATTATAAGGGAGATTGTAGAAACAATAATCTAATTTCAGTATGTGCGTTTTACTTACCAAAATCAAATTACAGTCCCTCTAGCTGTATATAAAGTTCAAAAATCCAAGTGTTTAATAACCTGATTGTACTTTTCCTCTCA
Source organism: Picathartes gymnocephalus (assembly GCA_013390045.1). Taxonomy (NCBI): domain Eukaryota; kingdom Metazoa; phylum Chordata; class Aves; order Passeriformes; family Picathartidae; genus Picathartes; species Picathartes gymnocephalus. The sequence continues at coordinate 59,078 of WEKY01047198.1, forward strand.
GAAGGCAAGATATTTTTGCATGAAAACAATGATTATGAGAAATGTGTGAAATTTTCACTTACCACATGTATTCTTTGCATATTGTACAGCATTTATCAACAGAAATGCCTTGCAGATACTTTCTCTGTAGTTTTATGTTGAGAAAACAGGAAAATAAAAGAATGGAACATAGGCTGTGGTTAAATAATTATGTATTTTATCAGTAAACCTTAAAAAATTTGAGGCCATCCTAAGGGAAGAAACTAACTGATAGAAACTAATTAGTGTAAAAGCTAAACTTTCTGTGACTTGCACTGTTTTTAAGCAGTTCTAAACCTGCTGGATATTTTCCTAAATATACTATTGTCTGTTTTATAGATGAGTGAGATTCTAGGGACAAGGGAAAACAGGGTTCTGGTTATTCTTTATTACTGTGCATTGAATTTGAGTAAATTCAGCCTAAAAGTTACAAGAGCAGAAAAAAAAGATATTTTTCTCTCTCTGCAGAAAGACAGGCCTTCATTTATATCTGAATTTCATGTGAGAGGTGTCATGGTAAGCAGAAACTGTTTTCCCAGCCTTAGAACATGTGTCACGTAAGGGCCAACCACATTGCAGTCCTTAGTGACTACAGGGATTATTCTTTATGTAGTTCAGTTGAATATTTTGAAGTTAGCAGCTTCATGGGAGATCAGAGGTCTGCTTTCTTATCAATGAAATAGAGGTTTCTTTGTTTTATTTCCTTTGAGTGCAATGACTACCTCAGCCTTCACTTTCATCTTAGTGATTCAAATAAGAAACAAAGGAAATCTTCGTGCACTTTCTTTGCAGAAGGTATTCATAGGATATATCTTTGATTTAAACGTAGCAATTAAATAAATATGCATGCTTGGAAAGGTTAAGATCTGTCAGTGTTGTTAAACTGAACACTTGTGTTTACCTACAGAGTAGGTATTGTGCAAAGAGCTGAAATAAGAGCTTCCCTTCCTGGACTCACTATTGACCTTAACTGAGACCGCTCATGTTCTGTGTTTGTAGAGCTGAGATGTTTTCTGTGATCTTTTCACAGAGCTCCTCTGATTCAGAAATTATTCATCTGCCACAGAATAGATAGCGATCAGGAGCTGAACTGAGACTGTTACAAAATGAACAACATCAATAACAAAGCATCTAATCAACGGGCCTGTTATGTATAATTAATTCTTCCAAGTTAATGTTTAAGAACCCCTGCACAAATGTTAGGAAGTACTTTAACATGTGATGCTTGATGTAATAACTTTAGTTAAAAGTCTGTGAAATAAATTTGCAAATTTGAAGTTTCAGTGAAGGAAATGTACAATGTACAGAGTTTGCAGCAATTTTTTTGTGAACTGTATTCCTGGTCTCTCACATAATGTGATTCAGTTTTCATATCTTGAGAACTGAATTCAACACCTTCACATTCTTTTATTTTAAGTAGGAAATAATGCTTTGTATGTTAGTTGAACGTTTTTAAATATTCAGGTTTTTCAGCTGGAAGTGCAAGCTGAATTTTGCAATCTATTTGGATATTTTGAATTTTATTTTCTTTTTACTCACTGAATTCTTGCTGCTTAGTGGTTAGTTAGTTATATGTTGATTTACAAGTAATTCTTAATGACACACAAATGTGGTAGCTTTTTATGTCTCTCGAGTGGGTAAATATAAAATTTAGAAATAGAATTCTCAGTTAAATTCTCACTTTCAGGAAGTCAAATTAGTTTTCTAGTTTCTAGCAAATATTCATAACTTTTTTCCCTATTACAGAAATCAGTAGCTAAATTAGCCCAAAGGATATCTGTTCACAAAAGACCTGGTTGGAATTTTCTTCATTCCATATCTAAGTAGGGTGGGCTCCTTCCTATGTTAATATTTAGCTGAAGTAGGTTGGATACAGTATAGACATATTTTTTCATTTTGAGGAATGATTATGCTATATACTCTGTGCTTTCTGTTAATGAACTAAGTAATAGTAAAGTGAGTAGTAATCTGCTGCTTATATTCCACTATTGGGAGTAAAAGACTGGATTGGTAGAGATTCTCAATCCTTTCTGAACCTTGTCCTTGGACTAAAGCACTGTGCATCCTCTCTTACACTGGGTGAAAAAGTAAATACATCATCTGACTCATCTAGGTAACAAAAAAGCCTCCAAGTAGTACTACAGTTCCCTTGCTTTCATCTTGCATTCTTTTAACTATTTTAAATTCAGTACAATGGAAAAGGACTCAAAAGCACTTGGTGCGAATAACTTAATGCAGATCTGAAAAACAACTGCAGGGTAAAACTCAATTTATACTCTGAATGTGGTCCATATACAAACTCCTGAACTCAAGCTGAATTCTCATGTGAGTATTAAATTGCAGTGCAGCCTTGGATTGACCCTTTAGGAAGGAAACAATACATAGAATAGTGTGTTTGATACCAAGAAGGCTCTATATTTAAGCATGCAAGCATCTGAACTTCATGAAGAAAAATAAAGCAGGAAGGATAAAGGCAGCTTAAAAGGTGAAGAGGGCACCTAAGAGAACAGAAAAAAATGCACCACATAAAGACATCTAATTTATCTAGGTATATTATTCCTCACCTTGAAAGTTGTCAGCAAATTACAAAAAAAAATAGCTGATATGAAGTATTTATTTGATAGAAGACCATCTTAACCCTCAATTATCCTAATTAAAGATGTTAGATAGCTTCAGTGTTTGACACTTGCCTTTTAAATAATCAGCAATACAAATATAAGACATTCCTCAAATGTGCAAATCCAAAAAAACAAAACCAAAATATTTATCCAAGTTTATCCAAATATCCAAAAATCATCCTATTTATGCAAAATAAATCTGGATAAACCATTTTCCAAGAAATAACTAAGTAAATTTTCCTACTCTCTCTTCTAAATCATTTGTTGAGTTTAGTTTCACTTAACTATGCTTACTTTCTTGAGGGAGTACAATGACTCTCAAAATGTTTTCCCAAGACTACAGTTTAATGATACAAAGCACTTGGCAGCAATAATCCAGCTATAATTGTTCTTGATTACTCAATCCCCAGCAGTGGTATATAATACCTTGCAGTTTGAGGATTTGATCTGGTTTTAAAAGCCTGCAAAAATGCAGGGGGTGGTGGAGAGGCAAAAACAACAGCCAGATGTGGGAGGGTGGGAAAGACAATACTTGGGAATTACTGAAACTGATTTCTTTACTTAGGAAAAAGTCTGTGCAACCATGCATCTATAACAATATGAGAAGAATTTCATACTTAAGGCATTTAGGAACATCCTAAAATGTGTTTTTTGAATAATGAACATCAGATCTAATTCACACAGGAAAGACTATCAATTGTGGGAATGGACATTCAAGTGTATCATTCAGCATTTACTGTACAGGAGTACTGGTCTCTTTTGGAGTGACACTTTATTTCTCCATTGGCAGAGGCTAACATTATTTTAGGCTGTGATAGAATATTGTTTTGGAGATGTCTAGTGTCACTATTGCCTGTGATTTGACTGATGTACTAAAGCAGGGACAAAGCTTCTTGGGCATGTGGATCTCACTGTTAACATGATGGGAAAGAGCAGTTCAGCATAGCAACTACTCATTGCTGCGTATAGTGTGGGATTCAGCTCATGCTGTTTCTGTGGAGCCCTGAAAAAAACAAAATACAAAACAAAGCTCTTACATGCTTCATTCATGGCAAAGGTTGTCTTTACCATTTTTCTTCACAGTCCATTACCACTTACATATTCTGTAGGGTAATTTTTCATGTATTTTGAACAGGTATTGTAATTAATTGGAAAACAGTTAGAAGGAACACTGACTGAGTGCTGAACTGTCCAAGACAGACAGAAAGATGTTTCCTTTATGAAGACTGAATTCAGCAATTTGTATTTTTGGCTGGAGAATGATAGTACAATTCCCATTATTGTTTTGGCTAATCTGCACAACATAAACAGGTCTTTAAGAACATAGCTCAAATTTTTATTTCTCATGGAAAACTTACCCAATGCTAACCTCTGGAACCACTTCAGTTCTGAATGTTCACCAAAAAAGCTGACACTTTCAAAGGTATAATACCTGAGACAGAATTGCAGGAGCAAGAACCAAAAGGAAACATATTTTCGTGGTGTGAGACATGGTAAAAAGGAAAAGTCTAGGAGAAAATCCTGGTCCTGTCTCATCCACAGAAAACATGAGTCTTTGTTATGTATGGATACTATACAGTGTCAATATATGTGCATTTCTCCTGGAATTCCTTCTAATCATCAACAGAAAAGGTCAGCAGAAGGGCAAAAAATCCAAGCATGAAAGTGCACTTTGTGCTCTGTATTCATATATTAATGCCTGGGATGTTGGAAGTTCATTGTGTGGCTACTTCAAGGAACAGAATGGAGTGTGGTTTGAGCCACCTGCAATGCAGGCAGAATTCTGGTTCTTTTTTACTCAGGTTCTTTTTTTTTGTCACCTAAATGAGATGTAGTGATCTGAATACTTTCAAGTGGATTTCAGGCTGCCTGAGAGGAAGATCCCATTTTGTTTAAAAGCGCCTTTTTTCTGATAACCCAAATATATGTGAGTTGAGCTTGACTGTAATCGGGCCTTAATTAGGCTCTTTATACTAATTTAGTACTAATGCATTCCACATAAGTTTGAGAAGAGGGGTTAAATGGGTGGGTAGGCATACACACAGCATTTCTGGTTTTCTGTTACTTTTGAGTAATTCCAGGAGCTATAAAACTACTTCTGTTGGAAGTCAGTATTTTACTTCTGCTGTAGCTCAGGTATGAAGTTGCATAGCAAGAGTAGTTTCTACTAAAAGATTCTGATGAGAAGGTCAAAACACACAAAAGACTTGACAATACTAAATCTTCTAGAATAAATTTTAAAAGGAAAGATAAAAAATAGATGTGTTTGGAAAGGACTAAGATCTGTGATCTGCAGTCTTGAAGAAAAAAGTCTGATCTAAGCAAAAAGCTTGAAGGTTTTTCAGCCTTTAATGTCTGAAAACATAAAAGCATGAGGATTCAGGTGCAAAAGGAATTACATCCGAGAATTGCAAAGAAAAGCAGTAGATTACAGGGGAAAAAGGAACTGTATCTTAAAAAGTGCAAGGGAAAGTTACTACTAAAACTTCCTCTAGTCCAAGTGAAATTTAGAATTCAATATAAAGTAACACTTCCTGTAAAAGTACTAATGGGAAACATAATATGCAGCTTTTCTTGGCTGACAGAGCAGAAAAGAAACTTAGAGGACTTATTCTTGGTTTTTTCCTAAAGGCTAATCCAGGAGAAAAAAGGGGTAAGTGTTGAATATATTTACTGAGATATCTTGTAACCTGTGAATACAGCTCAATGTACAGAACAATATGCCTTTTTTCACTTATCTCACACGAAAAGTTTAATATTTGCTCTCTTATTTCCTTAATAGGGTGAGTGTTACAGACTTAAAAGTTTCTGAATGAAATCATGTATTGGGTCTCTGTATCCTGTGGTCATCAGCTACAAGCCACTACTCATGTCAGGCTCTGACTACATTGTACTGATGCAATTGGATTATAGCACCAGGTGGGAGGATCAGTTTTCACTGGAGAAAGAATGAACTACTCCAATGCACCAGGACAGTGGAGGACTGAGCACAACAAATAAGTAGCAGTCCTTTGAAGCTTTTTTCCTTCCAATGATTAAAGTCCCTGCTTAAGTGCTTATGCTATACTCATAATGGGAGCCACTAGCTTTAAACAATTTTCTAATGTACATTGTTTCTTTCTTCCCCACTCTGACACCAAGACACTTGATTTTCAATACACTATTTTAGAAAGGAAAATTTTACCAATAAGGCATATTTTATTAGGGAGCTGTGTTATGCTGTTTAGAAAACCACTAAAACATATTCTAGACTTAAAAAATACTGGTAAATATGCTGCTTAATTACTGAATAGAAATTAGAGAGGTCCTACTGTTTTTCTGTGTTCCTGAAGGATTCTCAGTGATCTATGAGGGATTATGCCTCCTTTTGAAAGAATTACCACCAACTTTGTAGTAACTTCAATCTGATCAAGACATCATTAGTTGCAAGGAGTAAATTAAAGTCCAGATCTGTGGTAAGGGGAAAAGCCAGTTTCAGTCCTCTGAGTACTTTATTAATTGTCTAATGAAAAAACATCAAAGTTGGGGTTTTTTTACTGGTGAGCTGCATGTCAATAATGCAACTATGCATGGACTGGAATGGCACTTGAAGTCTTCTATAATTAGAGGCACAGACTCACCTACCATACTACAGTATTCCCAGGGACACTCAGAAAGAAAAATGTATCTACAAAGCATATTGTTCCCCCTCCCCTTCTTCTGCCAACAGAGAAGGAAAAGGTAATACTACTGCAGCAACATATACTGAGGTTATACTGTTGTAATTATAACGGGGTTTACTTGCAAGACTCCCACTAATGACTGTCAAATAGAGGCAGCATTTGATTCATGTCTGCCAAATCATAAGGGAAAAAACTGAACATCAGCTGGTGCTGCTTTACCCTTTACACAGAGAGGGGAAGAATAATTTACAGTGTGTTTACTACTCCACACAGGCACCACTAACCCAACCATGGCAATGTACAGGGGAGTACACCATTTGAACCTTTAAGAATCCTAACTGTTAAAGCAGGAAAGAAAATTACAAGGTCACATCCTACTCTGGTAGCTCATCTGCATACTTTTGATTTGATATTCCTTATTTTCAGTTTTTATCTGATCCATGGTGTTGGAACATTTAGCCTGCTGCTTTGCTTCATTCGGTGATCACTGCAGTAAACCCTGAGCATCAGACACCAGAACTCTGCAATGATAGGAGGCAAGAATCTGGTTATCTGTTAGACTGAATAAAAAGAACTGTTGCAGAGCTTCAACAAGCAACAAACATTTAAATTCATCTTAAATTCCTTAGATGCTTTCTTGCAACCTTTACAGTAAGACAAATATGTACTCAGAAAAACTGAACTCAGTGTATCACAGTTAATTTAATATTTATCCTTTTAATATATTCAATATATCTGTAAATTCAGATATTTTTACTATGGAGTTTTACAGAAGTGTATCTGCTTGAAATTACTAAGCAATTTTCAAAAACAACATACCACCAACAGCTTTATAACAGACTATGTCTTAAGACAAAACTTCCTCCATTGAAATAATTTTGCATTTAAGCAAAAACCTATAAAACTTCACATAACTTTTCCCAGGCAGCTCTGTCTCTTACATACCTGTAACATTTCTGGTCTGGCTAAATTGTTTCGGTGACAGCAATACAACAGCCTCTTTAAATGAAGTATAATTTGTGGATTTATTATGCAATTATAAAGTGACAAGATTCAAAAGTAATCTATTTCATCAGTCAATTTTTAGTCCATGCAACCACTTCTATTGAAGTCAGTTGCATTACTAATCAAGACTTTCAGTAGCAATGCATATACATGTAACTGAGTCTTTAGATTTTCACTGAATGTGCAATATTGCACACACAAATCTGACACTTTAATTATGCATTTTACAACACAGAATCAATAGTTTATTACAGGCTGCACACACTATCCACATTGAGTAAAGTGGGTATCAGTTATACAATTTTAAATTTTAGCATAATAAAACATTTATTCCACAATGGGTTTTTGAATATGAAAATCCTATTTGTTCTGAAAATAGTTTCTGCAAAAAGCCACATAACCCAGGTCCAGAAAAACATTCATGCTGATAAATTATATTCATTACTGGAAGAATTTTAATACAGCAGTGCAGTAATTATTTTCAATGCCTCGTAAAACTTGTACCAAAAAATATACATTTTCCATAAAATCAAAAAATAAAATATCTGAAAATGTTCTGTGATAAATCTAGAAAAAGGGGAGGAATTCCATATTAAAAGTTAAATTCTGCTTTAACATACACAATTTGAATTGATACCAATGCATAGTATCTGTACAGCTGACAGAACAGTTTGAGTCTGTCTGCAAGATTAAAATGCAAAAGCTATGAAAAGTATGCAAACTGTTTATTTTGCAAGTTTCACTTTGTCCTTTAGAACTCTAAATTTGGGATTGTTATTCACTTTCTTATTGAATATGACTAGGATCTCCTCTTCTGTTTTGTGACGTTCACCAGCTACTGCATAATATTGAGCTATCACCTGCACAAAGACAGAGAAATGATTTTTAGTTCGTGATGGTGATTCCATTGTAAGCAATGATACATTTACATTACTGCATTTAAAGTGGCATGGAAGCTATTGTGCTACTATTCCTTTGCAGGACTAGCACTGAATTTCTTGTGTAACTCAGTAAGCAGTAAAGAATCTGTCCTTCAACTGACATTGTTAATTGATATTCTATGTAAAAATGTCAAGCTTTTTTGTTTATGCAAGCCAGAATTTTCTGAACTTCAGCGTTACCCAAATAAATTCACAAGACCAAAGAAGATTAGAAACACCAAGTTGTACAGTACCTTTTTTCTTAGTTTTTTAATTGAAATTTCATTGTCTGGAGCCTGTTTCAGAACTGCTTTGATGGTTCCCTTCCAGTTGAATTTACCTAGAAAATAATTAGATGTACAACATTGTTAGTAAAAGGAGGTATTCTGAGTCTTCTTCTCTACTAGTAACCAGCCATCCATCTCGTAATTTGGGAATCAGTTTGGCTACCACAACAGTTGTTACCTTACTGATCCTACAACAGCATAGTCATCAGCTGCTTCTGAATATAGAATGGAATAGAGATGAAGAATCAACACAGTACTTGAACAATGGGGGTCAGAATTGTTTTTAACTTCTGCACTTCAGCTATTAAGCAGAAACTCTTACATAATGCAGGAATAGTTAAGATCTTGTCTCTTCACACTTAAAGCACAGGCAGTCAAATTTAGACCATAGCACCTTCAGAGGTCATTAACTGGTAGCTTCCAAATAAACCACCAATATGCTGAAACACAGTCAGAGGGTGTCAAGTGATAGGCACAAGTAGGTTTATCGAAGCATAAACTAAGGTCCAACATATCTGAAGTCCAATTTGTGATTCACTGAGCAAAAATGGAGATATGAGAGATACCAAGAGGTCTAAGAGTTGCTACCCTTTTTGCTGTGTTGGCTAATGTGCATGGCAGCAGGGAAGAGATCCACTGTGGTGAAACCTCAGTGACCACTGGAACCAAGCATAGCCAAAGGCTGCCAGCACAGCAGGAAAAACAAATTGGAGAAGTAATTCATTATCAGGTATTAAGAGTAGCAGAGGCTACTTACTCTGAAACAGATGCGTATACTGAATATACACACATTTATGTACACTGAGGCACCATTTATTTCATTATTTGCTACAGAAGTTGTATTTATATCCTGCATTAGGTCTTTTGCAGAACAGTTTTGTTATGATCTAAATCATCCCTTTAAGAATACCTCTATCTGTTCCCACATTTTCCTCGTTGTCATTGATGTTCTCTGTTTCCATGTCTTCTGAAATGCTTTCAGTTTTCATTCTCTTTGTTTTGGTATGAGGTTCCTCTAGAGATGGAATTGGATAAACATAAACAAAAAAGATTTAACACCAGAAGAAAAGTTCTGACATGACTTAAAGTTCCTGTTCTTGTAGCATGAGTTTATATTTGCAAAGTGGTTTAGATTTTATAAAAGAGCTGTGCAATCATTAAAAAATAATCTAACTGGTATATGTAATGCACTACTTAAGAATTCTACTTAGTTTATTAAGCTTTGGAATTGAGAAAAAGCATCTTCAAAGCAAACAAGAATGTAAGTTGTATGATGGATACCTTCTACTTTTTTATGTTTGCGTTTCTTTACATTTGTTTCCTCTTCTGTTTCACTGTGATTGCCATTTCCATTTATTTCAAATTCATCCTCCAAGCTCTCTTTTCCTTTTTTCGACTTTTTACTCTTTTTTACTTCTGCCTGGTTTTCTAACTTCAAATCTTTTTTCTCCTTCTGTTTGTTCTTTCGTCTCTCTTCTTTTCGTTCCCTCTTATTCTTTTTCCTCTCAGTTTTTTCATCTGTAATTCCATTTTCTTCTGCCATTGTTTTCTCCCCATTTTCTGCAGACTGCTGCTCTTCCTTCTGTTGTGGTTTGTCTTTTTCCTTTGAAGTCTTTTGTTGAAAGAAAGATTATTACAGTTTTTACATGTGTTTTTATGACATTGCAACTTTCCTCTACTAGATCATTGGTAACTGTTCAGAACAGATATCCTGAAATCAATTATATTGCTTAGATGTGATATCACCAGTTACTTGAGAAGTAGCACTAGTGAAATAGTGTGCCTGATTCTTTTAACTTAACAGTCTGAATGCTAATTAACATCACAGAAGAAATGTTATCTTACAACATATGTAATTTCTAGTGGAAGTCAGTGTCTATTGTGTTTTAAATTATTTACTGAATGTAATTAAGGAAGTGACAACTCTTTAATTTACACAAACAAAACTACAGCACATTACAGCGAGATGCAGAATTTACTCGCAAATACAGAGCCCTTGAGTAATAACCTCTTTGCCATCCACTTGCCTGTCTTGAATGTGTCTGGGACAACAAACCATTATTGCATGATGCTAAGAAAGGCACTCCTGGTTGTTTTAATTGTACTTTTCTCAACATAATTGATTTTCTTTTAATATTCCTGGGCTTATAATGATTAATGAAAAATTTAATGTGCACTTTAATTTTAATAAATACAAGTGGAATACAATTACTGAAATGTTAGTGTAGCTATTTAGAAAGAGAACAGATCTTTATACAAGCAATTTAGCACCAAAATGTTTTTATAAAGAGTTATTTCAATTGAATTTGAATTCTACTTAAGAATTTCCATTGAGTTTATACACTTCAGGGTATGTATTACAAATCATATCTTAAGATCTTTTTAAGAATTCTTAAAGGTGAATTGAAATGATGTAAGAAAGCTGTTTTATATTTTTTACTTTAATGCTGTGCTCTAATGACTGTAATTGATTAAATTTGTGTTTAAATAAAAGCTTTTCAGATTGAAGACTTTCTTAAAAATTAGTTTAAGTAAAGAGAGAACTGCTTATAACTTTAGTGAAGTTGTATCAACTCAGTATTACTGCTCCAGCAAAACAGTGTACTTCACTGTCTGGACTTTATGTTATGCTCCTATCCTTTAATAATGTTTCTTTCTTTCCTGGCTCTTATATTTGGATTCCTCAGAAAAACTGCAAATAAATTTAATTAGAATCATCAGAAACATGAAGCATAATCAACATGGGATTAATGCCAAAGCTATGCCTACACTCTTCCTCAGAAGACTGTGAGGGAAAGGGGGGAGAGCATCTTTACATCAACTTAGAAATTAGCTTCTCTAACAGCTTTCGAGTAGCAGCAATAGATGCAAACAAATAAAATAACACCCTACCAAAACACACTAAGCTAGTAACGAAATAGCAAAGAATTAGGCACTGACAGAAAGGTCAGAATGAGTCCACAGTTTGGACAATGAAATGGGAGGAACTTGTGCCACAAACTGGAGGATCTCTCTCCCCACTAATGAAATAGGTAAACTATGTGCTTGTTAATTTCTCACTCCAGTATACATAAATTTGAGACCAATAAAGTTCTGAAAGATATCTTATTCCATTTTAGTGTGTGCTAAAAGATTGGAACAGAGGTAAAGGCAGTGCTTTTTCTTTTTTTTTATGTAGTAGTAGCATAAATTAGCATTCTGATTATCAAGGCACAATTGTGTCACCACGTCCAAGTTTTCAATCACAAACTACTCAGTATGAACAACTACTTCAGCAACACTTTCGTGTTCCACAAATAAGCAATTTAGTCAAGAAATACTACATTGTAACATAATCCATTGGAACTATGGGAGACAATGTTTCTACTAACGTCTACAACTGGAGTCTGAAAGGTTTTCCTTCCAACATTTTGGAGTGCATTCCCATTTTATGATGTTTACCTCCAGTTAAACTTACATTTATGGTTGCTTCCAAGAAAACATCCCACACCTGATCTTGCAAATTGCTGTCATTAATTCTCAAACTGTTCTTGATCCAATTCTGGGCATAGAAAAAACAACAATAACTGAAAATATGCACCTCTGATTTTCTTTCTTCATTACCATATATTTGGTTCTTGGTTTTTATTTTTCATTTAAGGATCTAATCACTTGTTGGGGGTTAGGTTTTTCTTCTTTCCTTTTGTATAGAATTTTTTCCCATTGAGCTGCTAATGGACCATTAAGTACTAGGTACTTAAGAAAAACAAAGGACTGTGGCCAAGCCCAGGAGGAGAGGGGCGGATAAAAGCCAGGGGTGGGGGGCAACACCGGGGGAGCTGAAGCTGCGCTTCGGAGGGGAACAGGAGGAGCTGCTCTGCCTTTTTTGGGGGAGAGAAGAGTCTCTGCTGCTGCTGCTGGACCCTTTTCACGTGGAGCTGTTTCTTCTGCCTCCTGCTGAGGCACCGGGATCGACAGCGTTCCTGAAGCAAAGCCTGCCTGTCCTCCACCCCTTCCCCTCCCGGCCGTGCCCCGTGTCTGCTGGAGCTGGCGCCACAGCGCCCCCTGCAGCCGCGGGGGAATCATCGCACCTGCCCTGCCCACCCAGCGCCACCAGCGCCCCCTGCCGGCTGTGACCATCACTGCACCCGAGGGGACAGTGCCTGCAGGCCCAGAGAGCTGGGACCGGGTTCCTGGTTCTGTTTTGTTGTTAATACCATAAGTGTTGGGTTTTTTTGTTGTTCACTTCATTATAAATACTAGTAAAGAACTGTTATTCCTATTACTATATCCTCACCTGAGAGCCCCTTAATTTCAAAATTACAATAATTGGGAGGGAAGGGGTTCACATTCTCCATTCCAAGGGAGGCTCCTGCCTTCATCAGCACACACATCTGTCCTTCAAACCAGGACATCACTGCTTTTGACTAAGATCTGGTTAGAGGTTACTCTTATGAATCTCTCAAGCCTCCTTGCTAAATTATTTCAGGTAATGTCTAGGAACTGTTAGGAGGCTACACCATGTATCTCAACTGCCCCACCAACAGCCATTCCCAAGTGGTAAATGTATACAAAAGATAATCCTCAAGCTTTTGAACAAAACTGGTTACATTAATGTCCTACCAAATCTTCTGACTGTTCCCATGAGTTAAAAAATTAATGACCTGATGTTATTTATTTGTGTACTGGACATGTGGTCATGCTCCTAAATGAGATACCTTAGTTTATTACAGAAGAGTATAACTTGAGCAAATATCTCAATGCAAACATTTGAAAGTTCTTTGGGTCATTGCAGGTGTTCCTGGTGAAAATGAAAATATAGCAGTAAATTATGCTGTTCACACTGTCTGCAAGAGATCAACTTTTAGAAATGTGGAATTCAGTGTTAAATGTAATGTAAAGATGTTTGCATTGCAATGAAAACCCCAGGAAAGGTGCATTAGCAAACTGGAACAATTAGCTGCAAAAACTTTTGATCTTCCACTACAATGCATCTTATCAAAACTAGAGCCTTCTCGAAAATACCATTTTTTTCTGCTCAGAACATCAATTCTGTAGGGAAATACTCAAATCTTCAGCTTGCTAGCAGCAATTTCACCACAGCTCTATTAAGTTCTATTTGAGTGCTTTGGAAGCAAGCCTGATCTTCTCTCAGCCTCACAATCTGAGGTACAGAACAGGATGGCGGGGAAGGCCAGTTTGTGAGTAATGCTTTACTTTTAATGAAATTCTTTACACGCAGTAAATTCTCCACATTTGTAATTTAGTGAAGCATGCAGAATGAGAGTTTCTGTCAGAACACTGAATAACAGGAAAACTCTCAAAACAGGATCTTGCCTTCACCAGGAAAAACAAAGCTGAAGAAATAAGGAATCTTTTAAAGTGTCTAAGAATTTGGACATTCAACAGAAATAGCAAATAGTCAAAAAAGAAAGGTATTGAAAACAGACCAAACCTACACACAGAGATTAAGCTTAAATGGTAAGCCTCTGGTTTAATACCTAAGTGGTCAACTGGTAGACCAAGAGTCCTTTTAAGCAAATAAATGTATTTTACAACCACTGCCTATTTGAAATTCAGTTATTACACAATCTAGACGAATGCCCAAATAAGCAGTTTGTCCCAAAAGAGAGTGGCATTTCCCAAATAAGTCCAATTTTATGCTCACTACATGGATTACTACAAATCTCTATTAAAACATACCTGAAACTTTACTTTTTTTCTTGGAATGTTATCAAAGGCACGCATTTGCTCCAGGATGTTCCGCACTTTAGGGCTTATGTTGGGCTTCTTCATTACTTCATGAATTTTCTGAATGAAATAAAACAGAATTAAATCAGCAAAGCAGCATAAGGATCAAACGGTACATGTCAGGTGTGCAAGTCTGAAACACACTGGGCAGAAATCACCGAGCACCCACAGCTGGTATAGTCTGCTCATAGGAAGTGTTCAAAAAACATGAGAAAAACACTGACCGTTAGTTCTATCATAGCTCATCAGATGTGTCAAAGTTATCTATATAAACATTTATACCTGTGTACTAAACAGAGGCAAGAAGGACTGCTCACCTGTGCTGTCTGATGAAAAAGTTACAAACTGTAATGAAAAAATTTCACACTAAAGTAACTGTATCATAGAAGGGATTCTTGCAGCATGAAAATGACCTGCATTAAGAAAAGCAACTGATTGTTTTTGGCAAATTTTTGGAGTTAATTATGAAAAATCAGGCTTATTTTGATGCCGCATGCATTTCTTCTGGCAGCAGTGCCAGCTTCAAAAAGCATTAATTCCTGTATGACAGCTCTGTATATTCCTGTGCCATGGGTGTCAGCTCCAGAGCAGAGAGATTAGACCAGGGCCTCATGGCAGTCCCTTGAACAGCACAGCTGCTTTTTGGGGGAAAAAGGCTCTGGGCTTCCAGGTATTTAAAGAGTGCAACCACTGACACTGTAGAGCCTTCCTGTACTTCTGAAAATCTGCTGACTGAAAGGCTTTGTGAATTTGTTAAGACTATCAGAAAAGATTGTCTGGTAATCCCTCACCTTTCTACATAGGAATTACTTACTATTGAGGCAGGCTACCAATGTTCATAAGCAACAGCACTCACATCATGCTGCCTTTACAAATGTCCTCAAACTGTTCAATTTCAACAACAGCACTCATCTCTGACTTTAATGGTATTAATCATATGCTTGAAGTATGTGTGTAGCTTCATACCTTGTTAGGATGTGTTCTACACAAGACAAAATCCAACAAATCCATGCATAAAGGTGATCTAACTTATCGTTAATGGGATTTTAAAGATGTATTTGACGTTCATCCAAAAACCTTCGAAGGACAGCCATAACAGGGTAGGTTCTTGTATAAGACAGAAATATAGGAAATATTTCTATACATGCTGGAGCTTCTCCTGTTCAATGTATTTACAAAATATCTGACAAGACGACAGAAAATTCTCCTGATGATATGAAGCAATTCAGGATGAGGACTATGAGGATTCCAAAAAGATCTTAAGAAAATGAGTGACTAGATAATAAAAAGGTGAAATTTATTCAACAAAAATTAATGTAAAGCAAGAAGAAAAGGAAAAGCAATCCTAATTTCACATCTAGAATGGCAGGCTTTAGGCTGACCATTGGAGCTTAGATACAAGATATCAGGGTTAAAATAGTCAATTCCATGAAAATGCCAGCAAAATGATCAGCAGCAGTGAAAAAAAAAATCAAACCAAAGAAACCACCCAAAAGTAGATTATCTGACAAAAAACAGTTAGAAAGGAATAAAGGACACAGAAAACATAATCATGACACATGGTAAATCTATGGTTCACTCATATATTGAACAGCATTTCACAAGCATACAGTAGAGTGGGAAGACTTTAGAGGACCAAAGTTATAATTTACATATGAAGAACAACTGACCAGGGTAGGATTTTTGAACCTTGAACAAAGACTGTGAGATGGGGAGGGATGCTTGACAGAGGTCCACAAAAGCATAAATGGCATGAAAAGGATGGACAACTACCAACGTCTCTTTGCATGCAGTTGGGAACATTACATTAAATCAAACCAGTAAGAGAGAGATTGAAAACAAAAGACACATTTCTTATCAGGATAAACACAGCCCTACCAAGGAAATGCGAGAACACAGCTGGGGATATTGGCAAAAATAGATCTCTGGCTTGAGCCAGTATAGGCTCTTTTCTGTCTTTGATGATTAGAGACAATAGTTACTGTAGGTGTATACAGTACAAACCATACCTGAATCCACTCCTGCTGTTTAGCATCTCCTTTGTTAGTTTTGGCTTCAAAACCTTTCCCACCATATTTCTGGTCTTCACTTATGCATTTCACGTGTTCCTTATAGTCATCACCCCTGAACAAAAGAGATTTTTAACCAGAGGTTACTGAAATGGTTCAGTCTTCAAACTATGCAACACTTAGCTAACCAACCAACTGAAGTAACAGATAATTTAAATGACCAGATCACTTAAACCTTATTACTGTCAACCCTTAAATTAGTAAAATCTGATGTGCCTAAAGTACAAGTGATGCTTGTAAGACCACAGACACTTCTGTCATGCTACAGCCTTCAGTGAAAATTTCTGACTTGCATCTCTTGTATTTGTGACAAGAATGAGCAAGTAAGCCTGAAGAGTGAGCAAGGCTATTTCCCATCCTTTACGTACCAGAAATCCTTGCCACAATCCATGCAAGACAGGCACTGACAGTTTCTGCAGATGTTCACATGCTTTTCAACCTGTGCTTTCTTCACAGCTTCTCCACACGCGTTGCATGTGAAAACTACCATGTTGGCGAGTGGTCAGGAACCTCTTCCTTCCAACGGAATCCCAACTCTAGGAATACAAGAAGGAGATCATTAATTTACAGCTTGAAATAAACACTTGGAGGGCCGAAGAGAAACGTACCAGTGCACCCACTGACAGACAGGGTGAGCAGCCCGATGCTGCACGTGAAAGAGCTCGTTTCACCTGATGCCCTCCCTGAGCGCAGCGATCAGTACCTGGGGAACCAGCAATCCCTGTACCCGCCACCCCAACAAGGGAACCAGTAACCCCCGTACCCATGACCCCTGCTGGGCAACCAGTAACCCTCGTACCCATCACCCCAACTGGGCAACCACTAACCCCCGTACCCATCACCCCAGCGCCGGAACCAGTGACCCCCGTACCGCCCCCCACGCCGAGACGCCTCGCAGGCGGCGTTCCCCAGTCTCTCTCCTTTCCCCGCC